>RBNK01000482.1:0-25242 GCA_003990785.1 Endogone sp. FLAS-F59071 | reverse complement strand
TTATCATTAAGATCTATTTAACTACAAATCTGAAGAAGTATCAGCCAATTCTCAACTAGCTATTCCTTCAACATCAGCACCTGCTTCTAATAATAATATCTCTATTTAGAATAATAAGGTTTTAAAGAAGCTGATGAAAATGATCCCTCAGTATAATGGAAAAGATAGAATTCAAAGATTACTAGAGTTTACTAATAGCTTTAATAGGTATGTAAAGAAGGCAATCATTCTAGACAAAGTTAAAATTGAACTAGCTATTTCTAAGCTTACTAGAGATGTATATATGTAATATTGATAGTGTGACAACCGACCCCCAAATTGCCTGATTTTTACGAATTTTGTACTATGCTTGATTTAGGAGTTACCATAACATTCTGTACCCTTCCATTTTTACTCATTGATGACTTTTATTTCTGCTTGATGACTTTTATTTCTGCAAAATGTTACCACCAGAGTCATTATGTATTCTTCGCAATGATTGGATTGTATTTTCATAGCAAAGTCTTTATTAGTTATTCTTTAGTCTTTCAAATTTGTATAAATACCCCCTCTATTTTCTATCTAAATAAATCAGTTTGCACAGAGTCTTGGAATATCTCAATATCAGTTATAGTAAAGCCTGAAGAGCACAGCACGAAGCTGTAGTAAGGATACACAAAGGGAGATATCACATCTGACACTCTGAGTATTCTCAATGAACAAACAACTGGTTATTAGTATATTTGTCACATCTTGGTGCCGACTGGCAGAAGAGTTATTGAAAGACCAACTCTCATATCCTTATTCAAGCAGGACCAAACTACCCCTTCAAGTAATGATAGCGCACCCATAGCAGAAGACAGCATCATTCAAAACGGATCACTGAAGGACACCCCTGCTTTTTATACGAAGAAGATCACTAAATAGTTCTAGCTCCGAGGAAGAAGAATTCATTACACCTGACCCTTCGGATAGTGATTACAGCGAGACAAGAGAATCCATCGCCTCCCTTACAGTACATAACGGGTTATCATCAGACGACGAATCAGCTATCAATTTTGGTGATGACCTACAGGCATTATTTTATGAATCATCTGATGACGAAACAGATGACAAACTAGAAAATAACACATACGAAATGACAGAAAGACCACCAACCTTCACTGGTTACGTACTAGCTGAATCAGTAATCAAGTTCATCGAAGATCTGCAGATTTATAATACGATCCAACAGTTCAACAATGTTGCAAAAGTAAATGTCCTAGAAGCAGTTTTATAAGGACCTGCCAAGATTGCATATGATGCCGCAATAGCTGCCACAGCAGTAAATGGAGGATTTAATAGAGGAGCAGGAGGGGCAAATGCAGAAGCTGATGCCTTAGTCACCTTTACCAATGCTATCGCATGGTTAAGAGAAACTTACTATACTGCCGACATACAACAAAGCATGAAGGATCAACTAGCATCAATATACCAAGGAATGAATGAAAGCCCTCTTGCCTTCCACATGAAGATATGACATGCGGTAGACCTCGCGGGATATCCGGCAGCCAACTAAGACCTCATTATAGAGCAATCTTTTATGAATAGACTTCACTGAAAAATTGCCCTCCAAGTACACTCCAGCCTAGTTGAACTAAATCATGTACAAAAAGTAGACTATGCACAGAGATATTGGGTCGCATGAAACCCGAGTCAAGATATAATGTAACAAATTTTACTAGGCAATCTTCAAGAAACCCATACTGTACCAGTGGTCGTACCTACCATTACACCAGCAACAGTCAATTGGGGAGCAGCTTCATGAAAGGACCCGGCCATGGATGATCTTATTGAACAGATGAGCAAGATGACTGTGCATATATCAGACCTTAAAAGACAGATTGATGCACAGTGACCAGTCCAACGATTTATGGCAAACCCAACCCCTGCAACAGGATCAAATACGCATCCGATCAGCAACTCAAGGTGCTTCAGGTGTAACCAAGACAGGCATATATCAAGAGACTGCACTCAACCTGACATGAGAGTATGTAAGAGATGCGGAGAAAAAGGGCACTATGCTTCGAGGTGTATGACAGAAATGAGCAGAATCACTCAACCAAGAACCCAAGGATGAACTCAGATAAACATCGTCACCTTTAAGGAAGAAGATTTTGACAGCGAAGACAAGTACAGCCAGGTGGAGGCATTTTTGGCTGTGCAAGAAAAACGAAAACCCAGACGTCCTAAAAAGGCAGGATCTCCTTATACAACAAAAACTCCGCGGATAGCACAATGAGCACAAGAGCGTGAATTTAACAGTGATGAACAAGATGAACTCTTTGAAGAAGAAGTGAACCGAATCATCCAAGAAGATATACCAATGTCTAAGGCACCCATGAGTGAAGGAAACAAGGAATGCAAATTGTGAAAATCCAAGAAATACAGCCTAGACGTATGGAAAGAAATAAAGGATATGACCATACCGGTCAAAATAAGACAACTCGCCGAATTTCCAACATTCTGACAGCAAATCTGAAAAGGGATAAGTGATGCACAACCAGGATATAAAGTAGTAGAGATCAATGCAATACAACAATCGGAGGATGATAAACTACAGAACTCATTGACATACTCACAATGTCAGATTAAGGAAATTATGATGCTGTGCATTATTGATACAGGTACTGGAGGATGTATTATTAGCAAGACGATGCTCGACCGACTCAGATGGCAGATCGAAGAGGCCACAACCATGACAATTATGGTAGCAGATGGACATGTTATAACACCACTTGGCAAAGTACATGAATTACCGATCCGCTTTAGTAAACTTATCATCCCGGTATCAGCAATGGTAGTTGACACCATGTCCTATGACCTTATTATCGGAAATAACTGGTTAAAGAAAGTATGAGCAGTAATCGACCTCGGTGTGTGCAAAATATAAATCACTTAGAAAGGATGATGTTATGAAATACCAGTCGACTTAGAAAGAGGAGTCCACCTGCAAATAATAGAAAGTGATGAGGAGGATGAGCAAAAGGAATTCTTTATGATGCAGATTGTACGTACTAACCAGAAGGCCAAGCTCTTGGAATGAAAAAGTGAACAAGCTGCTAGATTTGATCTCTCTACCATCAAAAACATCGAATTACAACTAGAAGAATCATGCATAGTAGGAAC
Source organism: Endogone sp. FLAS-F59071 (assembly GCA_003990785.1). NCBI lineage: Eukaryota > Fungi > Mucoromycota > Endogonomycetes > Endogonales > Endogonaceae > Endogone > Endogone sp. FLAS-F59071. Next base: position 22,095 of record RBNK01000482.1, on the reverse strand, counting down.
AGGAATTGCCATGAAAATACCTCAAGGACATTACAGTTAAATCAAACCAAGGAGTTCCCTAGCAGTTGCCAGAATTACGATTGATGCAGGAGTCATCGACACAGATTACATGGGCAAAATCAAGATTGTAGTTGTCAACTGACATCGATTCAACATAGCCAAACTCTATGGAGAAGACCAAATTGCACAGCTAATAATTATACCCATCTGGATAGGCAAGGCCATAGAAGTAACCAACCTTGAAGAAATGACTAGAGGAGATAAAGGGTTTGGATCTACCAGAATGAATATCGCAAAAATCATAATGGAACTCAAGCATGCACCCAAGACAGTGAATAAGAAGGTGTATCCTTTTTGCTTCATCATCGCAAGCTTATCGCGCATTCGTAACAATTGTTCTATTGGTGCGTATTTTTGCGTCATAGCTTCTTTAAGGTCAGTATACCTTCAGAGAACAGCTTGGCAAAGAAGAAAAGAAGAAGTTACAAGAACTTATCAACAAGTACTCTGATATATTTGCAACAACTTTTGAGGAAATCAACCTGAAACTGCCAAAGCATTTTCATCACATTAACATACAAGAGCACCCCCCAATCAAGTGTACACTGTACCAAACACCACCTGTGTATATCGAATGGTAATAAAAAGAAATCGACGATATGGTCAAAGGAGGAATGACCACCAAGATGGACAGCCCATGGGGATTCTCGAATGTTATCACACCCAAGAAAGGATTGGAAGCCGGAACCTTTGCTCCAAGAATGTGTACCGATTTTAGGAAGCTGAATGATATCACTAAAGGAGATGCCTTTCTGATACCAAGAATCGACGATACCTTTTCAAAGATACCAATCTGTATAAGCCTCTATACAACCCTCAATATAACTAGTGGATATTATCAGATGGGACTTGATAAAGAATCACAGGAAATCGCTTCCTTCATAACCTCGCAAGGTCATTAGAAATATTTACGAATACCATTCGGACTCAAGAATACCCCAGCAAGTTTCCAGAAAATGATGACCAAGATATTCGGAGATCTCGTCAGAAAAATGTTATTGGTGTATATTGACGACATTATGATATTCACAGTAACATTCCCAGACCACATCAAGGTGTTATGTGAAGTATTCAACCGAATGAGAACTGAAGGTCTTTATTTAAAACCAAAGAAGTGCATATTCGCTGCAGAAAAAGTTATGATGCTCGGGCATATCATTGACAAAGAAGGAATCCAAACTGATCCAGCCAAAGTAGAGGCTGTCACCAAATTCAAATGACCTACTAACCGAACAGAGATGTACGCCTTTCTGGGACTAGCCTCATACTACCATCGATATATATGCAATTTTGCAAGCTTAGCCAAACCCCTGTATGCAACTCTTACAAAAAGCTACAATTGGGTAGAAATTGATGAAGAACAAAGCGAACTTGAACAAGAAGCACTCAATGCATTAAAGAAGGCTCTAGCAACTGCACCTGTGTTAGCAAAACTAAACTGGATGAAGCTTTTTAAGCTTTATACCGATGCAAGTGCAATAGGAGTAGGAGCAATACTTTTGCAAAACAATACCAAAGGCTTAGAATGAGTAATTTGTTATGCAAGCAAAGGAACATGCAGTGCCGAGAAGAATTATGAATCAACTAAATTGGAGTGTCTCGCAGTTGTATGGGCAGTCAAGTGGTTTAGGTACTACCTTATTGGATGACACTTCAAAGTTATCATAGACCATTCGGTGCTTAAATGGTTGTTCAACAGACTTGACCCAAGTGGAATGTATATACGATGGATCATGATGCTTCAAGAATATGACTTCATGGTAAAATTCAGAAAAGGGAAGACAAATCAAAACGCTGACGCACTTAGCAGAATGCTATTATTAGATGCCCAAGGTGGGGTATAGCAATGAACGCAACACTATATTACAATCTGGTGATTTGGTTGATGAGGAGAGAAATTAGAGAAGATATGGAGGATTGGACAAAGAACATTTTATTAACCACTGGCAGACAGTATGAAATTCAGAACAATTTATTATATCGTAAAAAGGAGGGATGTATTATTCCAGTAATTCAGGAGAAGGACATATTAAACATTCTATCATTAGCGCACAATCATCCATTATCTGGACATGTAGGCCAGGACAATACTTTATACCAACTTAGAAATTCAGCATGGTGGCCCGGAATGCAAGATGATGTAACCAACTTTATACGAAATTGTGATACATGCCAGAAACGAGCAAGAGCAAAAGACATGCCCCAAGTCACCTCTACAACTATCAAGGCTGAGCCATTTTTGCACATCAGGATAAATGTTATAGGACCTATACCAGTAACATTAATGGGAAAAAGATATATTATTTTAGCAGTAGATTTCTTTACAAAATATCCAGAAGTGATAGCAGTTGAAGATGCGGATGTGCAGATAGTAGCTAAGTTCCTATATACGGATATTATTTGCCGACATGGAGTACCAAAGGAAATAACCAGTGACTGAGGCACAGAGTTTCTGAACAAACTAGTTAAGGAACTTAAGCGAACTTACCATATCAAGCATATCTGAATGACATCGTACTACCTACAGGGAAATGGATAAACTGAATATACCAACCAGATAGTCAAGAATATCTTGGCAAAGATTATTGATCAAGAAGCAACATGGGACCATTATCTTGATAGCGCTCTTTTTGTAGTTCGAACCATTCGCCAAACATCAACAAAGTTCAGCCCCTTTGAGCTTATGTATGGGAGGCTACCAAACTGAGAATTCCACCACCCCGAAAAGGATAATAGAACATATGACGATCATTTATGGGCTTACATTGTACAAGATATCAGCAGATTACAATTAATCCGAAAGAAGGCATCCATATTTATCAACAAGGCATAGGAGAGACAACGGACAAACTAAAACAAGAAGGCAAATGCAACCCCCTTGCATATTGGAGATCAAGTCCTCATATATCAAAACATTGTAGAATCATCATGGTTGGCTAAATTACAACTGAAGTGGGAAGGACTATGCTACGTACAAGCTATAAAAGAAAGTACAATTTAGCTTAGGAGACTCAACAGTTCTATTCTCCCTATCCCAGTCTACCGAAGCAAAGTAAAAATCTATCATGCCCAACAAACACAGCCCAAAGAAGGATGTGGAAAAAGTGATGAAGGAAGCACTGACAAAAGGATCTGAGACCATCGACTGGATATCCCTCGACCAAGAGGAAGACTCTGAAAGGCTTCTTCTACTTAGCCAGCAGTACCATAAGTGGTTGTACCATCAAAATCGTATAACTGATGCTATGATTCGGTTCCATCAAGGACAAGCTCGAAGCCTGTACTGCAAAAATAGAAAACAAGAAATGGTACTGTTCAAATTTGTGAAAGATATGGTTGACAAGACCTATGCACTTTTCCTGGGCTATAAATGGCTTCTTTCGAGATTTTATAGAAGAACTATTGACATTTCTAAATTGATCCTCACTGAAATCGCTCAAATCCATCAAGCCATAGAAGAAGAGATTGCTCTTTTGCCTTTTAGTCTCGAGGATGAGACATTCTCAGTTGAGCCCTCAGATGTGACGACTGACCCCCAAATTGCCTAATTTTCACGAATTTTGTACTATGCTTGATTTAGGAGTTACCGTAACATTCTGTACCCTTCCATTTTTACTCATTGATGACTTTTATTTCTGCTTGACAACTTTTATTTCTGCTTGACAACTTTTATTTCTACTTGACGACTTTTATTTCTGCAAAATATCACCACCAGAGTCATTATGTATTCTTCGCAATGATTGGATTGTATTTTCATAGTGAAGTCTTTATTAGTTATTCTTTAGTCTCTCAAATTTGTATAAATACTCCCTCTATTTTCTATCTAAATAAATCAGTTTGCACAGAGTCTCGGAATATCTTAATATCAGTCATAGTAAAGCCTGAAGAGTACAGCACGAAGCTGTAGTAAGGATACACAAAGAGAGATATCGCGTCTGACACTCTGAGCATTCTCAATGAATGAATGACCAGTTATTAGTACATTTGTTACAATAGCAACTTTACTTAGCTGAATTATCTAACAAAGTTATAATATAGAGCAATCTTAAAGTGAGTATTAGAAACAATTTTGTACTTATTGGAAATGATAAAGAATTATAATACAAGCTGTAAGAACTCAAACAAGTAGGTTCTATAGCTAAATACAATAATTTATTTTGATGCATTGTATAACAAATATCCAAACTAGACTTTAAAAAAGCTAAGTTTGAATATCTGAGAGGTTTTAAGCAAAAGATACAAGATCTAGTCACTATAAAAGATGAGATTATAAATATAGAAGACTTGCAAATGGCCTGCTACTGCTTGGACACTTAAGAAGGAGGGAAATATCTTTGTGTTGAGAAAGCTATGCAAGCTATCTTACTATATTATATGAAATTCTTCAAGACATCTAGGAGTTTTCAAGGATAAGGATATGGAAACTAAAGAGGAAGAGGAAGAGGAAAGGGTTATAATAGAAATAAAAAGGACCACTCAAGGTTGACATATTTCACTTACAGAGAAGTGGGACATATTGCACTAAATTGCTCAAAATAGAGAAATACTTCAAATGTTATAAATATCTCAAATATAACAGCAAATATAGCAGTTAACTCAATGATTATTAATTCTAGAGCATCTTAGCATATGTTCAATCACTTAAATATATTTGATGAAATATCACCAAGAGAATCTTTGATTATCTGTGCAAACTCCCAAATAATGAAGTCTATACATATTGAAACAGTTCAAATAAAATCCCAAAATTTGAACAATGTTTTGTATATACTAGAGTTACATAGTGATCTTATCTCTATGAGAGTACTGACTAAAGAAGGAAAGAAAGTTCTTTTTAATAAAGATAGTACAGTGGAGACTATTAAAGATAATGATATATGTCAAATTGGATATACTATTAATAACTCTTATCAACTAGATATGAGCAGTATAGTGGTGACTTCTTTAAAAAAAATTTAATCTTGAACAATAAATATATCTTATAACACCATTAATTTAGCTATGCAAAACAGAAAACTATTTTGAAGTTATCAAACTTTATTATTAGACTTGATAACATTAAATTTATAGCATCTGAAAGTATATATAGAAGATGTATTTATACTAAATCCCATTGACAGCTATTTGATATAGTAATAAACCATTTGAAGGAACTCTTTGGAAAGAAATATATTAATGTATGTAGGCCAATATCTATTATATTCATTGGTAGCATGAAGTATATTCTCACCTTTATTAATGATACTACCAGATTTATAACTATGTATACTATATCAAGAAAGAGTAATACATTTAATAAGTTTATTGAATTTAGGTTGTTTTTTGAGAAACAAACAGATAAAACTATTAAAGTATTATATTTAGATAGTGAAAGAGAATATACATATCAATACTAATATAAAGAATTATCTCACTCTATAGGGAATATATTATAAAGTTATAACAGCTCATACACCCAAACAAAATGGTGTTGCTGAACACTGCAATAGGACTCTCTTGGAGACTATTTGAGCAATGATGTTATATCCAAAAGATGTATCTAAGAAATTGTAAGCTGAGTTTGCTCTAACAGCTATATATCTTAGGAATCAGCTATCTATTAAGACAAATGTGAGCTTAATATCTTCTTTTGAATTGTGGAGTAGTAAGAAACTGATAGTATAATATCTAAGGGTAATTTGGTCTGATGCATATATTAATATCCCCAAAGAGAAGTGAACAATACTGGAGCCTTGAGCTGAGAAGTTTAAACTTGTTAAATATTAGCATAACAAGAAAGCATACAGGCTATGAGACTCTCTTAGTGAATAAATTGTTATCAGCTAAGATGTCATCTTTGATAAGTCTGTTATAATCAATTGTACTAAATAACTAGTTACAAAATATCCTAAAGATGATGAATATATTGTTAAAGCCATTATCAATGAAAGGATCCTCAATAATAAAAATCAATACTTGGTTAAGTGGCAAGGATATCCAGATAAAAACAATATCTGAGAATCTATATTATATTTTATTGACACTGAGGTATTGAGTCTCTAGGAAGAGGCTCAATACTCTAAACTATATGCATTGTTAGCTGTTGCAAAAACTATAGCAGATAAGCTATTAAACTACCAAGATACATTAGTAAGTCAAGAATGTTGAAATTATTAGCTTATTATATCTCTCTCTCTCTCTCATCGACGATCGATGTTATGTCACTCAATTGTAACTTAGATGATCATTGTCTATATTGACCAATCATATATTAGCATTAATAAATACATGCATATTTAGCTTTTGAGCCAGTATACTCTTTACCCTAAACACACATTCGAAGATCAAATTTCAACAGGTTATGAGCCCCGAGCTGCTCGAATTGCAGCTCGACAATCTGAGATCTATGCAATCATAGCAATTACAACTGCGATTACAATAAGCATTTATTTAACATTGTAAACAATGTGTCAAATAACATGATAAATAACATAACAAACGACACCGCAATAAAGCAACGCGATAAACAACACATAATGATATAGCATTTAACGACATGACATAATGAAATGGACAACCTATATATATCATCATCAGCAATAAGATCGACAAGATTGCAGTCTAAATCAAAAACAGACAACAGATATCAAACTCTTGATGATGACAAAGGATTGGATGGCAACTATCAGAGTAATATAGGATTTAGCCTCGATCGACAAGAACAGATAGCTATAATGATCAGAAATCAGGAAGATAAATTAGATACGCTGGCAACTTTATTGGGTGAATTGATGGCAAAAATCGATAAAACAAATGCATTACTCAGCGCACCAACCAATTAGAACGCAGCTACAGAAGGCAACATACTACAAATACAAACACAATCACTATTACCAACAACATCAACAAAGCTTAATGATCTGGTGAAGGAGTACTTGAGATCGATCAACAAATTTGATGGGTCAGGAGGCGCACCCAGATTGTTTGATTACTTTGATACTATAAAGCAATTTATCACCAGCACCGATCTATCAGTACAAAAGGAGGAAGTCAATGCAGCAATCAGTAAAATTATAGGCAACGCTAGAATGTAGCTATGGAGGCATGTGAACACATCAGGAGAATTTGATTCATAGAATGAGCTTAAAGAGGCTATAATGCAAAAATACGCACCAATGGAACAATTGTTATGAATGCGCGATAAGCTTACGATGATGAAGTAAAAAGGATCGATCGAAGATTATAATGATGCGTTCAACTGGATTATGGCACAAATCAAAGATATGACTGATACAGAAGCTATACCGCAATATCTCCAGGGTCTAAGCCCCAGGTACTGGGAATTAATACTTGCACAGAAGAATATGCCAACAATGCTGGAGGCTTTACAACTCACATGCATCAGGTTCGACCTGGATAGTAAGCAGAGGCACGACAAAGCCCACGTGACAGACCGAGGTGGCTACCGAGGTAGTTACCAAGGCAGTGGTTGCGGCAACTGAGGCGGAAGTACCAGACAAGGCTGAGGCTATAACAACGATAATGGAAATAATTGAGGAGGTCATCATAATGACAGAGGTAACTGAGGTGGCAATTGCGGAGCCCATTGAGGCAGGAATTTTCAGGGATACCCTTGGAAATGTTATGTCTATGAGGGAGAATACAGAATATTCCAATGCAACAAATTCAACAATTGGGTAAAAACAGAAAAAGAAAAGGCTAAACTGAGAGCTGAAGCAAATCTGGTGATTGGCGCCATCATCAATTCAGGTGCCACACAACATATGTTTAACTAATAGGAGATTTTCAAGATGGTGGCTGAGCACAATAGCTTAGTCACATGTATAGAGAATGAGAAGCTACACGCTATGCACATTGGGATGATTGAGCTCGATGATAAGCTGAAATTATAGGACATTTTATATGTACTGGAAATCACTAGAAATTTAATATCTGTGCAGGCATTGACACATGACAAAAATGATATAACCTTCAAAAGTGATGAATCAGTAATTAAAATCGGTGTGGATCACAAGGAAATCAAAATCGGACAAGCCAATGGCGACCTATTTTATTTATCGATATTACCAGAGCTAGAAGCAAACATCGCCGATTCCAAGATTGATGACTATACATTATGGCATCACTGGCTGGGCTATCCAGGCCAAAATACTCTGCAATCAATCAACAAATTTATCACAGGGCTCGGAGATGTGTGGCTGTTGACCGAACAAATCGAAATATGCACTGGATGTGAACATGTGAAGTTGCACTGCAAGCCTTTCAGACACGTGAAAAATCGATCGATAGAGCCTATCAGAAGGGTACACTCAGATCTGTGTGGGCTAATGCCCATGCCATCAGTCAATGGAGCGAAATATATATTAACATTTATCGATGACACTACTCGCTATGTTATAACTTATTTTATTGACAACAAAAGTGATACATTTGATCGATTCTGGGCATTCAAGGCATTTGCCAAAACACAATTAGGCCGAAAACTGAAGATTCTCTGGTCCAATGGAGGAGGAGAGTATGTAAACACTGAGATGCGCAAATTTTTACTCAAAAATGGAATTCATTATGAAATGATGATGCCAGACATGCTACAACAAAATGGTGTTGCCAAATGATATAACCAGACATTGATGGAGTTGATCTGGGCTGTTAAAATCACTGCTAACATACCTGATGAACTTTGGGCTGAACTTGCCACAAGTGCTATATATTTACGTAACTGATTATCAATGCAAGCAAATAAGGAGAGTGCTTTACCATTTGAATTATGGCATGGTCACAAGCCTGATATCAGTAACTTGCGCATCATATGGGCTGATACATATATGCATATTCACAAAGGAAAAAGATCAAAACTGGTGCCCCAATCCAAAAAGCTTAAAATGATTGGCTATCATGATGAAAAGAAAGCATATAGGCTCTGGGATCCAACCAATAGGAAGATAGAGATCAGCCGCAACGTTACATTTGATGAATCTATTATATTAAAATCCCTAACAATTGTCAACCCAGAAGATCAAGAATATGTTATTGAAGTGATCATTGGAGAATACAAGATTGATGAAAAAAGGCAATATCTGGTAAAATGGCTAGGCTATGACAATGATAATGACAACATCTGGGAGCCAATCAAACAATTGATCGACACTGAAGCTCTACAAATTTGACAAGATTGCATGCTAGAAGCTAATTTAATTGAATCGACTAATGACCCAATGACCTACAAGGAAGTAATTTCTCTACCTAATGCAAAGCTTTGACAGGAAGCGATCAATCAGAAGCTTAAATCACTTAAGAATAATGATACGTGGACGATTGTACCTGAGGTGCCTGTAGGACACAAACCAATTAGATATAGATGGGTATTTAAAAAGAAGCTCAACACTGATGGATCAGTTGCCAGGTACAAGGTGAGATTAGTTGCCAAGGGATATTTACAACAGCAAGGAATTGATTATGATGAAACATTTACTCTCGTGACAAAATTCACATCAATTAGAGCACTTTTATCAATCGGTGTAACCCTAAACTTAGAAATTCACCAAATAGACGTAAAAACTGCATTCCTGAATGGCGATCTTGATGAAGAGATCTATATGATGGTACCTGAAGGAATTAACCAATTGGAGCTGTCACTGAGAGCTATGTGTAAGCTCAATCGATCATTATATAGACTAAAGCAATCACCTCGTATGTAGAATCAGAAGATCGACAACTACCTCAGCCAATCAAATTTTACAAGACTACAATCAGATCATAGCATTTATCTAAGAAGAAGACAAGATGATCAATCACTGATAATTATTGCCATATATGTCGACAATCTACTAATTCTGGCTAATTCTATGGAAACAATGAACAAATTCAAGGTGGAGCTTAGCAACGCATTTGATATGATGGATTGTGGTAAAATTAAACATTTTCTGGGTATTTGAGTCATGTATAATCGAAAAACACATATAATCATAATTGATCAAAGTCACTTTGCCAATCAAATCATTACAAGGTTTAACATGACGGATGCCAAGCCAATCAGTACACCCCTTGATCCATCTATTCAACTCAAAGCTGAAGGGGGAAAATCCACAGATTAAAATCTATTCAGACAAATGATCGATAGCATAATGTACCTGATGATTGGGATAAGACCTGATCTAGCTGCTGCTGTTAGCATCATCAGTCAATTTTCAGCCAATCCAATACAAGAACATCACCATGCCCTTAAACAATTATTAAGATATATTAAAGGAACAGCCAATTATAAGCTGTGCCTTAGATGCGATCAGGATCTAAAGCTGATCAGTTTCAGTGATGCCAACTGGGGAGGAGACATTAATACACGATGATCAACCATGAGCTATATTTTCAACCTATCAGGGGGAGCCATTAGCTGGTCAAGCAAGCACCAACCAACTGTTGCCCTATCAACAACTGAAGCAGAATATATAATATTAGCACATGCAACGAAAGAAGCTATTTAGCTATGCACCCTATTGGATGAGCTAGGATATTTACTGAATTGTGCAACAACCTTATTTGAAGATAACCAATCAGCAATTGCCCTTGCTAAAAACCCAATTAATCACGCTCAATCAAAGCATATTGACATTCAGTACCACTTTATTTGAGAGAAAGTTGAATCAAAGGTGATAGATATCATTTACATGGTGATAGATGAAATGATCACTGATACATTAACCAAGCCACTTGCATGACCCAGACTTGAAATGTTGATCGCAAAAATGGACTTACATAACTAATCTTTTTTTTTCTTCAAAAACTTTTATTTCCTTTATCATATTATTCTTATCACTCAAGTAGTATTTTATATATAGTTATTTACAGTAAATATACTTCATGGATGCCATTCATGATATATAGTTGAACATTTTATTTTTGGTTTTATTTATCAAGATATGTCAAGCAGGGGGAGTGTTGAAATTATTAGCTTATTATATCTCTCTCTCTCTCTTATTGATGATTGATGTTACGTTACTCAATCATGACTTAGACAATCATTGTCTGTATCGACTAATTATATATTAGCATTAATAAATATACGCATATTTGGCTTTTGAGCTAGTATACTCTTTACCCCAAACACATATTCAAAGATCAAATTTCAACAAAGAAGCTAAGTACTGGCAAGAGGCTATTGATAGTAAACTTAAGTCTCTAAAGAATAATAATACATAGTCAATAGTATCTAGATTGCTATCTAGATATTAAGTAATTGGTTACAAGTGGATTTTCAAGAGAAAATTCCAACCAGATAGAAACATTACTAGGTATAAAGCAAGACTTATTACAAAGGGGTATTCATAACAACCAGAGGTTGACTATAGTAAAACTTATGCCCCTGTTGCAAAATTTACTTTAATATGCACTATTCTATCAATTGGTAGAATACTGAATCTCAAAATACATCAAATGAACATAAAGACTGTATTTTTTTATAGAGATCTAGAAGAAAAAATCTATATGATATACTTGAATGTCTACTAATAGATAATGGAAATGGGGATGAACACTCTAGAAATATCTAGTTTGAACTAATCTGCAGGCTGCAATGGTCACTATATATATTAAAACAATCACCTAGGATATGGAATTGCAAAATTGATAATTTCTTGATATTAAAACAAGGCTTTAAGAGATTGAAGGCTAATCAAAGCATATATATTCGAAGAAGTCCTAGCTCGCTGAAAATCATTGTACTCTATATAGATGATCTCCTAATCCTAATAGAGATTTTAAAATCAATATAACTTCTCAAGAGTAAACTTAATAATTCTTTTGAGATAACAGACTGTGGTCCAGTATACTACTTTCTAGGATGAGAATTGAATGTGAGCAAGGCTGTAAAGGTGTTTTAATTAGCTAAGAATGCTTTGTTGATTAAATTCTATCCCAATATGGAATGCATAACTGTAGTAAAGTCTTAACTCCTTTAGAAATTGAGAAACACCTAGTAAAATGAACTGAAGATCAGACTTGTATTAATGTAATATAATACTAACAAATGGTTGAAAGTCTAATATACCTTATGATAGATATATAGCCAGACATTATAGTAGCCATCAGTATTGTTAGCCAATTTGCCTTAGAGCTTACTAAAGATCACTTTCATACTATTAAGTAAATATTACAATATTTACAGAGTACAAAAGGGTATAAACTGAACCTTGATGAAGAGGTAGATAGTATCAAGCTAACTGAGTATAGTGACTCAGATTAGACAAATGATATATCTATATGAAAATTGATCTCTAGATATCTGTTTTATCTTGCAGATAGAGTAGTGAGTTGGTTGAGCAAATGTCAGATGACTGTCACCCTATCGTCAACTGAAGCAGAATATATAGCTATTTTATATATAATAAAAGAAGCCTTATAGTTATGAACCTTCTTGTATGAACTTGGATATATCCAAGGGATAATGATGATATACAAAGACAATCAGTCTAGTATTATTCTTGTAAAGAATCTGGTACATCATGCCTATATAAAGCATATTGATATCCAACATCACTTTATCTATGAAAAGGTCAAATCAGGAGAACTTGAACTCACCTACCTTCCTATAGAGGAAATGCATACTGATACTTTGACAAAGCTACTTCTGTATCTGAAATTCTCAAAGCTTATTAGTTTGATGAACCTAAGAAATTAGGTATATAGTATGGAAGAGAATTAGGCCTTAGAAGGAATAGGTAGTGCATATAGTGCAATTCTAGTAAATTATTTTACAGTTATGATGTGTCTCTTGATGAAAAGGTTTTTGATCAATTTTAGTAATTAGTTTTTCTTTCTACAGATATATATATTTTATAGTATACTCTATAGATTTAATCTATAGCTTATCACTTTTTATTTTTTTCTATATCATCAGTATAGTTGTTTTTATTTTTGAATATAAGATATTCTATGAAGAAAGGATGTTAGATTTGTTATATTATATCTCAGATTTGATTAACTGATTTGAGGACACCCATATTGTTACTAACTAAGTCTGATTTGGATATATAACTAAATGTAGTTACTCAAGTATCCTTATAGCTATATGTGACTGGATTTTGTATCTATCTGTGTAAATAAATCATTTGAGTATATAGTAAGCCTGTACTCACTTATATAAACATCCTCAGAGTAACAGAGTATAACAGATAGACTGAAGGAATAAAACAAAGCTTGTTATATTTGTTGAATCTATTTTATTGTACTATAAGAATTTAATTCTAATAGAGAATTTGAAGCCCTTAGAGAATTTAACAATGGTACAGTAATTGACAATCTACTCCTAGCTCCTAAGAATAATAACCCAAGTGATGAGATCATTTCTAAAATCTCTACAATTTATAAAGATGTTACTTTGCTATAAACAATTTACAAGATTATAATGCCTCTATGATTACAAGAGTTCTAACCCTCTATACTTCTAAACCTTTGCACTTCTGACCCTCTGCACTTCTGACCCTTTGCACTTCTAACTCTCTATAGCTCTGATCCTTAAGATATCTAAAATAGCTATTTCTATGAAATTCTATGATCAGCACCTATAGTATTTCTTAGCAATTTTTAATATATTATTACATTATTCTATTTAGTACTATCCCTCAAGTTTTGTATAAATACCCTCTTTATTTTCATTTAATAAATCTTTACCTGAGCTTAAGCCTAAATACAAAGTCTAAGATCTAAATAAAACTAGTAAAGAAGTATTTGCTTAGTAAATTTAAGCTAAGATATATTGCTTTTAGATATTGATAAATTAACTTAATTATTGATATATATTTAAAGACTTATAATCCTTTGCACTTCATAAGACACTTACTTTTCAAATTAAGTATTATTTCTCTATATCTTATCTTATATACTCTATGATCCTCTATATATATATATAAAACTTAGCTTAGCTATTGATTTCCAATTGAGCCTATAAATCTTCTATATTTAGCCAATCCCAGAGTCTTATCCTCACAACAGCCTTCTATACAGTCTATCTAAAAATAATTTATCAAAGTATATAAACTATACTTTACATTTAGATAGATGTTATTTTTTCAAGTAGATAGAGACAAATAACTAAGAGTATTGTATTTTGCTAAGTAGATAAAGACAGATAACCAAGAGTGTTATATTTTTTTAAATAGATGGGGATTACCAAGAGTGTTATATTTTTTCAAGTAGATAGAAATAAATAGCTAAAGATATTATTTTTTGCCAAATAGATAAAGGCTAAGAGTCAAGAGTATCACATTTTGCCAGATAGATAGAAAGAGTCAAAGATATTACATTTTACTAGATAAATAGAAGGAGCTAAGAGTATTATATTTTGCTAAGTAGATGGAGGGAGCTAAGAGTATTATATTTTGTCAAGTAGATGGAGGCTAAGAGCTAAAGGTACTGTATTTTACTAAGTAGATAAAGACTAAAAACTAGAGATAATAGAAGAGTAAATAAAGTGATATCATACTAATTAATATATTATAACTATATTGAACTATATTAGAATAAGTAGAAATAAAAATAAAAAGTAAAAGGAAAATATAAAAAATAAAAAATAGAGAGCAAAGGAAATAAAAAATAGAAAAAATATAAAACAAATGAAGAAGTGAAATTTGATAGAGTAACAAGTGATAAGTGATAAGTAATATGTAGATTTAATTTCTTAGTAGTCTAAAAATAATTGCTAATTTCTAACTCTGCTGAACTGTGATTATCAGATGCTCTAGAGACTCCTTACTTCTAGGTGATTATTATCTATTAGATATTTCTCTAAGAAGTATAGTAATAATACTTCCTCTTCTATATTTCATAAGTTTTCCTATTAATATAATATTAAGTTATCAAGGTGTTTTAGTACTGAGGGCTAATATTAAAATATATTAAAGGTTTTTTTAGCAATATATCTTTTCCAAGTTAACAGATTTAGGTATTTTGTAAATTTTTGTTCTATTAATTCTTAATAGTTTTCTTATCTAAGTTATAAAGTATATCTAATTTAATAGTAGCTTTTGAATTATCTAGCAATACTGATTACTTAATAGATGCTAATATTTCTTTTAGCAAATTCTATTATATTAATAGTATCTTCTTAAGTTACTTAAGTATAATATTATACTAGTTTATTATTTTAGTTAATAATTACATTCTCTACTATATTCTTAATTTGTTTATAATTTAGTCAGAGTGGAGTAAAATGTCTAATAGTATTATATTACTATAGTTAAGTAGAATAAGATTCTTGAATCCTTTGAGTTTGGCAGTTGATAGTAGGTATAATTTGTCTTTTTTTCAATATTTGTCTAAGTCTATTATATATCACTTTTATGGCTACTATTAAGACCTTTGTAACTGAAGAAGTTAATAAAGTATTACTTTTCTGGTATTATTACTATTATTAAGAAAATTACTTTTACTTAACTTGAAGATACTTATTTAATTTAAGATAAATTACTAATACTTCTAACAGTAGTGATCTCAACAGTATTGAGAATTCCAACAGTTTTGATATTACCAACTACTTCTATATACTTATTACTATTGTAGTAGATACCTCTCTGAAACTAAGAACTAGACTCAAATGAAGAATATACTCAAATATTAGTAGATACAAATATAGAGGAATATCTAAGTAGATTAGGGTACATGGGCTTAGCAATGAGAGGGTTTTGGTAAGTGTTTATGGTAGTAACTTGAAGGTATATGATGGTGGTAGATGGGGGAAGCTTTTCAGAATCAAACTTGTACTTTATTAAATCTAAAGTCCCAGACTCTTATTCTCTTTATCTTTCCTTAAGTTTCTTTAGCTCCAAGCTATCTGAACTGATTTATTTCTCCAAGCAAAGAGTAAGAGTATTTATATAAATAATTGTTTGGTAAATTTACTAACTATATCAATAATGATAAAAATAAATAAGTTAGGAGTTGTGAGTCATCCTGACAACTATCTGAATGGAATATTCTACTAAGTACAAAATAGATTGAGGTATTTATGATTGGTGTTAAGATACAAGGTTATTTCCTATACTAGTTATCCTTATGATCTGAATCTTCCCACACATCTGGTCTCCTATAAGTCAATGTGACTTTGAGAATCATCTGATGGACTTGAGCATCTGACAGTGAATTAATAAGTCGGATATTTCTAGGAGGAAAATGTTTAATTACTTGAGCTATTGTTTAAATATGTAAAAGTCCTTCCTTCAATGTTTTACTATCTTCCTTGTGAACCTTGTCCTATCAGCCAACTTTTTTCATATGAAACTCCTATCACTATGCTGTATTTATATACCCTTTTGGTAGGTCATGGCCAGATACCATTGATCTTGTATTTGGTCAATCAGGAGGTCATTTTGTATTGCCATTTTGATGGTAACTAAGGGATAAAACTCTTGGAGGTAGTTCTTGATCTTCTGGACTGGTTTGTCATTCTTCAGGTTGCTCATAGCTATTATAAGGTCTTGAATAGCTTTATGTAGTATTTCTCCTTGATAGCTCAGGTCTGTTCTCTGGTATAGTATTCCTTCTTTCTGATTGTGATCTGGACATCTGATGAGTCACTATCTGATAGATCTGGTGACTTCTGTCAGATATAGGAAGATGAGGTTCTGAGGTTCTTCTTGCATTATCTTATATAGCAAGGCATTTTAGTAATTGGATGAGTTTCTGATAGTGGACAATACAGCTAGATGAAGGTGATATTTATAATGTTTCTTCTTTGTATTTTGACTCCTGATTATCTTCTCCTTATTCTGATATGATATAAGCCTCTAAGTAATTGTTTTACTCCTTAATCATCTTATCTCTTTGATAATTATATCATCTACTTCTAGATCTATCCTGATTTGGGTACCTAGTTTCAGGGGTGAGTGTTAGGGGCAAAATCCTCTAGTATGTTACAAATTTTATCATTCTATTTTTAGGTATCACACTATTAATAATTATATATATATTAGTAGTAACATAACCTAGACTTCTTTATTTATTATTTATTATTTAATTATTTATAATAAGAGTTTTAGATAGCTATCTATAATACTCTCTCTATTTTGTATAAATACCCTACTACCTTTCTTTTAATAAAGATCAGACTACAATAAGCTAAGAAAGCTTCTTATAGATAATTTGAAGAATAGTAAAACCTTACTTAGGGAGTAAGTATTAGTTTGAAATATTTAGAGAACTCAATAAATATAATCATTTCTTACTAGTTATATATATTACTACTATATAACTTACTAAAATATCTATAATCTATTACTATATTTTACTCTTCTTATATATATTTTTAACTATTTTGCTATTAGTAAATTCTAGTCTATTATAATATACTCTTTTACTAAACTACAATTTTTAGATATAAGCATATTATGATAAACTAAAATATACTAATAGCATATTCTAGAAGTCTTAGTAGATTATACAGTAGTAGCTTTGAAGGGTGGTGACAGATAGGAAAGTATATCAAATAGTGAATAATAAATAATATACATAATAATAAAGTTCTTTTGAGTCTTTTAACTCTTTCTTTTAAACTATTGCTTAGTTCTAAACTAAGGCTTGTAAAGCTTATTTAAGGTCTTATCTATTTCTTATAACTATAAGTAGTAAGCAAGTATCTGATCTGATCCTTAGAATTTATATAGTAATTCTATTACTTTACCTCTTTTGATATCAGCCTCAAATACTAACTCAAGACTACCAATTTATTGAAGTAAAATAAAGGAAGTATTTATATAAAATGAAGAAAGTGCTATATAGATGGCTGTTCAAAACTTTTAGTATAAATGATTGAATAGTGAATAATAAATAAAGAAGTACAGATGGTAATAATATAGTAAATAGTAATATTAAAGGTTATATTACTACTAATATATATTGTGATAAATATACTAATAATCAGTCATTCTATGTATTCATTAAGAATGCTCAGAGTTATAGATGTGATATCTCTATTTGTATATCCTTACTGCTAGCTATATGCTGCACTTATTCAGGCTTTACTATAACTGATATTGAGATATTTCGAGACTCTTTATAAACTGATTTATTTAGATATAAATAAAGAGGGTATTTATACAAAATTGAAGAACTAAAAGACTTTGCTATAAAGATAATAATTTGATCATTGCATAATACTGCTGGAGTAGTATCCTCACTACTATAGTAGGTGGCATACATCTTTAGTAATATCACTACTAAAGTGGGTAGCTTACAGCTATGGATGTAGTTATAGAACATTCTCAAAAATCAGTCAAGTTGTATGTCAATCATTACAATATACAGTTATCAATAGTAATAAGTATATAAAAGCAGTTAGTAGTATCAAAACTGTTAGGATTCCTAACACTGTTAAGATCACTAGCACTGGAATAACTAGTATTGTTGGAAGTACCAGCAATTTATCTCAAATTAGGTAAATAATAAATTGTACTAATAAAATAATTTCATTACAATATATACAAAAGATAAGTTAAGTAGAAAAGAGGGAAGAAAAAGAAGAGGTAGTCTAAGTAGAGAATATAAAATGTTTTTATTACTATTTACTTAATTGAGTTCTAATCATAGGTTTTCTATATATAAAGGAAGGTAGAATTGCATTAACTTTATTTTATAAAAGATAAAAGCAAGATGGATGATTATGTATATATGACAACAATTATTAGATTGATAAATTAGAACAAATTAGAAGAATAATACTAAGTATTAAGATAGTACAGTCTAGTCTAGTTCTGGGACTAGCTTTGAACTCTCTAACTAGACTAGTAAAATTGGTTTAAGTTGAGATTTTTGAACCATTTTAGGCTGTTCCAAACTATCAGTCTACCAGTCCAGACCATCCCATTTGAAGCCTTACAATTGTCAATGTATTATTATTCTTAAGTAATTTAAGCTCTTGATTGATAGCTTCCTACCAAAGCTTTGCATTGGGTAGGGAGATTGCCTTCTTGTATATCATTGGGTCATCAGTCAATTCAACTAAATTAACTTCCATCTGATCTTACCAGATTTGTAAGGCTTCAGTGTTGATCAATTGTTTGATTGGTTCTCAAGTGCTATTGTCATTTTCATCACAACCAAGCTATTTAACCAAATATTGCTTTTTTATTTTTATTTTTATTTTTTATCAATCTTACATTCTCCAATGATTGCCTTAATGATATATTCTTGATCATCATCTGGGTCGATGACTGTTAGGGAATTTAATATAATAGATTCGTCGAATGTGACATTGTGACTGATCTCAATCTTCTTATTAGTTAGATTAGAAGATGGGAGCTGTAGACGCCCAGAGCGCCGAGGGCGCCGACGCGGAGGTGAGACAGGCTGCGACCAACGTTGTAGGGGGCAAAAGACTTTAATCCGTATGGCAAGAATTCTCGCGCGTGTAGAGTTTCGAGTTGTACCGGACAATGGCGCCGAGTTCTGGCAGAGCAATCAATAGAGGGGGCAGGGAAGTTGACGACAGCGAGAAGATATAATTTAAAAGCGCCTCCAGAAACTGCATGCAGGCTTGATTATTTAACAGTTTCAGTTTTGTGCATACACTCCACTTTCACTCTCGAACCTACTCACTCACACATCTTTCTTCTGCTCCCTCACCACATGCAATATTCCCACTTCCCAATACAGAGTTTGTGAACCCGCTCCCCTCGTTCACGTGAGCACCAGGCCCAGCGTGGCGTGCGGGAATCGCAGGATAAAGGATATAATATACAGATGTACATGGCTATGATATATACGAGGTGAAACAGAAGTTTAAGCAAACAAAAGTAAAACACAAGGACAAAATACACTAAAATAAAGTAAGAAAGAAAAAAATGAAGGAAAAAAAAAAAAAAAAAAGAAGGAAAAAAAAAAAAAAAAAAGACGACAGGCGCTTTTGGACGCGACTTTTTTGAACGACTCGCGACGGAGTGCTAATGAAATTCTGAAATCTATATTGACAGTATACTGCATCCTTCCCAAGTTCAACCCTCTTTCGTCACTTAAACAATGCCCAGGAACCTCTCCACGACGTCGTGCAGCAGAATCTGCCTAGTACGACTGATCTTTGGTGCAAAACACGGGGCTTTATACGCAGCGCGCTCTCCGTTGATCACTATTATTCACAACAAATGGATATATAGAAAATTTAGCTTCATGACTAGATATGCGCTCCCCATACTCACATTCAGCACATAGCAAATCGTCATTCTTCGACAAAAAAAAAAAAAAAAGATACGCACACTTGTGCAGTAGCCACTCTCTGCTCCGCGCGTCGCGCCTGATCCGCGCGGGCTCAGGGATGGGAGGGATGAAGGGCGGGACGCTGTCCTTGGCGGCGATGGCAATGCTGTAGGAGAGGTAGGGAGTGATTGGTCAGGCTCCGGATCAAAACAAGATATCAACCATGAAATGTTACCAAAAAAAAAAAACCTACTCGTAGCTATCGTCGCCGCTCGGGGAGATAACACACACAATATCTGATTACGGGGGTGATGGGTGGATTAAGGGTAACAACATGGGTCGAGAAAGACAGCATTGCGTACTGAGACACGTAAAGCACTGTTTCTAATCACAGTACATATAAGCCTTGCCACCACATTTTCTCAAAAGGATACGATTCTGCCTGCTCGTCACCGTCTCCAACTGGACGATTCTTTCTTCTTCTCCCTCGATCCGGTCATTAAACACAATCAAGACAATATCGTTCCCCAGATGGCGCTTGCGCTCAACATGTTGCTCGTCGCGGGGAGAGTTCGGAAGCAGAGGGGCGACGTGGTACTGTTTTTTGGGGAAAGCTAGTTAATATAGAGGATATGGATGAGAGAATAGGAGGTGAAAATGGGAGAATACGGTACCATAATCTCGTATCCGTGGAACTCGGTGTAGACGGAATTCATGCCAGTTGAGTTATCTGTAAAGAGGGGTGTGTGTGTGGGCAGTATGTCAGCTGGGATTCTCGGGGAAGGGTGTGAGAGCCGAAGGAAAGAGGTGAACCGAGCACCTCCCATTCCACGAGCCACGCTAGTTCAACATTACTAATCAGCTTGCTCGAATGACACCATCGTTTCCGCCGCCCATATCACTCCCCAGACAAATCCATCCTCTGATCACTCACCCTTGATATCTAGCCCACCGCGGTACCCCTTCCACCCCTTGAGCTCGATCGTGTCACCGAGCCATCCAAGGAATTCGTGGAACGCTGGAGAAGTTTGCTCTATGATGCGGACGGCAAAGATCAAAGTGTAATGTGCGCGTGTGAGGCTTTTGGTCACAAGTCTATTACAGATCCTTCCGCTCCTCTCTCAACATCTGAAACTCACCCATCCTACACGCTAGCATTCCATCCTCTGTTCCCTCAATGTCGCCTCCTACATATGCGACCCCAAACTTGTAGCTCCGTATAATCTGCCTTTCTTCAACGGCCAGCAGCTCCTTGGGCAGATAGGGATCCGTGCAATGCTTGAGCGTTCGCTGCGGTGTTTGGGGGCTCGCGACGGCCAAGACAGTGAGCGGGTCAATTCCGTACCCGAAAAGGCGGCGAAGAAATCTAGGTGGCGGGATGGAAGAAAATGGGACGGTGGTGCGAGTAGAACCACTCGTGGAACGAATGACGAGCTTGTAGGTGTGATCGTGCGGATCCGGAATGATACTGACGGCGAGGGGGCCGAGAGGGGAGGTGGGTGCGAGGTAAGTGTGGTGGGCTGCCATTTATATATATATATATATAGATTTTGGTTAGGAAGGGGATGGGATGGACGGGATGGGAAGGAGGAGGGGGAATGAGATGAAATTGAATGGGATGGAATGGGAAAGGATGGAATGGGATGGGATGGAATGGGGTGGAATGGAATGGGATGGAATGGAATGGGATGGGATGGGATGGAATGAGATGGGATGGGATGGGATGGGATGGAAGTGAGAGGGGAAGGGAATGGATCGCGATAATAGATAGGTTATTATTTTCAAATTGAAATTGAAATTTTCCGGAAAACGACACTCGAGAACTAGCTACTTTTTTTTTTTTTTTTTTTTTTTTTTTTT
>RBNK01000481.1:0-25262 GCA_003990785.1 Endogone sp. FLAS-F59071 | reverse complement strand
AAAAACAAAAAAAAAAAAAAAAAAAACAAACGCATAGCACAAACTCTTTGAGCAAGAAACTTTAAAATATACCCTTTTCAAAACTAACCGCTCGTACGCCCACTCCCGCACATCCATTCCATACCTCACCGCCTCATCCACATCGTTGCTCGAATGCCCCGACAATGCATCGTGCAGATTCGCAATGAACCAGTTCCTGTAATCTTCCGGCAGTGACATGAATGTGCCTCCCATGACAATGTACTCGACCTTATCGACCGAGTGGCCGAGTGACTTGAGTTGGTCGACGCGGCCGCGGGCCTGCTCGTGTGGGGCATAGCGCGCGCGGATCGCGCGCATGGAGGTAGGTTCGTAACCGGTGTAGGACTGTGTCGAATACTCAAAGTCGGAATCGGGGCCGCCAGGGCAATAGACGCAGATGTTGCCTGTCATGGCGATATGGGGACAGCGGTGGGGCTTACACATAACAGCGACGATGGCAATCTGGGAGGGGGTGGACAGGCCCGTATATGACAATGTCAGGAAGTATTGTATGGCTTGGAGTGTGACGGAAACTGTTGAAGAAACCAATGGGTCCCGAGACTCACCCCGGACGCCGTCCTGACGGGCTTCGCCTTGAGATTTGGCAGCAGTGCCTGCCTGTACTGCTCCGGTATGGCGGCAATGATGTCGACAAGCTTGGGCTGGTTATTGAGTTTGAGCTTGCTCGAGATACGCGTCTTGAGTCCGTTGAGGTTGACGTCCTTGCCAGAGTCATGGGCGGTGATGAGCTCAGCGACGATCTCAGCGCAGGCCTTGACCATGAGCTCAGATTGGGTCGGTCCTACGAGGGAATGGGTCGGTCAACAACGAGCAGAATATCAATGGTTTAAGCACGCGGTCAGATCTTGTTCGCCAGGATACCTTTCTTTTGTTTTGTGGACATAATAATATAGTGAATTAATAATAGTGAATTTTCAAGTGGCGAAGTGGACAAGAAAACCCGTCATAGTAAATAAATCCAAGTGACTGCTTGATACTACAATTACATTCCTTGGACTTAAACTTTCATTGTATTAAACTTTTACTTGTATCACCATCATTCTCTAGCAGGATAGTTAACTTGCTTAATTATATATACCTACCAGACCTATTAATTACAAATATTATAATAAGTAATGCTAATTATAATTCAAATTAATAAGAAGAATATCAGAAAAATAGTTAATTAATCTACAAACTATTTTACTAAGAGCTACAAACTATTTTACTAAGAGCTATGAACAAAATAGCCATGGACACAGATGCTAGTTATAGACTATGAACTATTATTAGTGAACAGCTGCAAACTACTCTAGAACTCTACTAGAACAATATTACAAACTACGAACACCTCTAGAATAATATTGCAAACCATGAACTAGCTAGAACAGCCTGTGAACAGCCTAAGAACAGCCTATGAGCACAGATGCTAGTCATAAACTATGAACTGAAAATAGTTTCCTGATGAATATTAGAAAAATATTTTTAATTTATAGTGTGATAAATATACTAATAACCAGTTGTTCATTTGTTTATTGAGAATGCTCAGAGTGTCAGACATGATATCTCTCTTTACATATCCTTACTATAGCTTCATGCTGTGCTCTTCAGGCTTTACTATGACTGATATTGAGATATTCCAAGACTCTGTGCAAACTGATTTATTCAGATAGAAATAGAGGGGGTATTTATACAAATTTGAGAGACTAAAGAACAACTAATAAAGAAAATACAATCCAATTGTTGCGAAGAATATATAGTGACTCTTTTGCTAAAATAAAAGGTGTTATACTGAAATAAAAGGCGTTGTGCTGAAATAAAAGGCATCATGCCAAAATAAAAGGAGTCATGCTGAAATAAAAGGAAGAGAACAAAGTATTATGGTAACTTCTAAATCAAGCATAGTACAAATTTATGAAAATCAGTCAATTTGGGGGTTGGCTATCACATCTGGGGGCTCAACTGGGAATGTCTCATCCTCAAGACTAAAGGGCAACAAGGCAATCTCTTTTTCTATAACTTGACAGATTTGAGCAATTTCAGCAAAGGTTAACTTAGAGATATCAATGGTCCTTCCATAAAATCCTGAAAGAAGCTATTTATAGTCCAGAAAAAGTGCATAGGTCTTGTCGACCATTTCCTTCTCGAATTTGGATAATACTATCTCTTGTTTTTTGTTTTTGTAATATAGGCTTCAAGCTTGTTCTTGATGAAACCGGATTGTAGCATTGATTGTATGATTTTGACAGTATAACTACTTATAGTATTGTTGGCTGAGTAGAAGGAGCTTTTCGAGATCTTTCTCTTAGTCGAGGGGTGTCCAGTTAATAGTCTCGGATCCCTTCATCAGTGCTTCCTTCATCACTTTTTCTATATCCTTCTTTAAGCTATATTTGTTAGACATAATAGATCTTAACCTTGCTTCGGTAGACTGGGGTATAGAGGATGGAACTGTTGAGTCTCCTAAGCCAAATTGTACTTCTTTTATAGCTTATACATAGTATAGTCCTTTCCACTTTGGTTGTAATTTAGCTGACCATAAAGATTCCATGATATTCTGGTATATAAAGACTTGGTCTCCAATATATAAGAGAGTTATATTTACCTTTCTATTTTGGTTTATTCATTGCCTCTCCTACACCTTGTCAATGAACACGGATGCTTTCTTTCAGATTAATTGTAACCTACTGATATCTCATATGACATAAGCCCATAAATAATCATCATACATTCTAACATCTTTTTCGGAGTGGTAGAATTCTTAGTTTGGAAATCTTCTATATACAAGCTTAAAGAGGCTGAACTTTGTTGAGACCTGTTGAATGGTTTGAACTACAAAGAGAGTGCTATCAAGATAATGATTCCATAATGCTTCTTGATTGATAATCTTTGCCAAAATATTCTTGACCATCTGGTTGGTGCATTTGGTTTGACCATTTCCTTGTGGGTGGTATGACATTGTTCAGATATGCTTGATATAGTAAGTTTGCTCGAGTTTCTTAATTAGTTCATTCAGAAACTCTATGCCTTGGTCACTGGTTATTTCCTTTGATACTCCGTATCAGCAAATAATGTCAGTATATAGGAACTTAGCTACTGTTTACATGTCTGCATCTTCAACTACTATCGCTTCTAGATATTTTGTGAAGAAGTTTACTGCTAAAATGATATATTGTGATAGACTAAAATATATTAACAGCGAAATACTCGAGGTTGAGCAAGTGCAGAAAATATGTTTTTAGGAGTCTTAGCAGTTTATACAGTAGTATCTTAAGAAGGGTAATGTGTCGATATAATTGTTAACTAGCAAGATTTAAGTATGATTGATTAAATAAAGTATATCTGTTAGAGTCACAAAACTATTCTAATTGCTTACTCCTTGAGTAAAGCTTTTAATATCTCTTGGGTTGTCTATTGTAAGCTTTTTTAGCTTGTTGCAGTCTGAATTTTATTGATAATTGCGAGCAGGATATTTATAAGAAATTATAAGGTACTATACGGGCAGCTACCTAGGTTACTACATACTTGAATTTCTGATTGGCTCAGCTAAATATAAGATACAAATTGATTGGCTAAAATATAATAAAATGATATATCAGGATATAATATAATTGGATAGTGAAATAATATATCTGATCAAAATACTATTTTAGGTTATAATATAATTACAGATCTCAATCACATTGCGGATCTCAATAACATTACAAGTCTCAATGTTATTGCAGATTATATAATTGTGATCTCATATGATCAAATTATATATTATTACAAAATATTCCATTACATCTCCTTCCTTTCTGTGAGTTAGACTTCAAGATATAGTTCTAACTTAGAGAAATCTTTTTGTAACTGTTTTACCTCCTCCTTTAGTTCCTTTAGATTATTCTGTGTAAGTTGGTGTATTTGGAATAGGCTACAATGAAAGTGGTTCAGAGCACTGGGCTTGTACTTAAATAGTTGATAAATTCGATCAGCTATTTTTGTGGTATAGGCAGGGAGTGCTCCTCTGAAGGCTCATTGGCAGATTTCTCTATCCTTCTAGTTCCAAATATGTTCAACTTCTTCTTCCCAAAGTTATGCGATTTGGTAGTATTCTTTCCATTCATCAATTCGTGCCAAGTGTTGTCTTCTTTGAATATTATGTATAATCGATCAGATCTTCTGTAAGGTTGATCCTTCTATCTTCTCAAGGTCTTCCAGGAGTTCTATATATTGGTAGGCCTTAATCAGGCTGACTTAGACTTTATAGAAGTTGTTCCAACGGGGCATGATATTTCTTGAGGCAGTTTCGGTAGATAGTATAGAGTAAGATTGTTTCTGTCGTTTTTTGTAACTGATATATAGTTCCTTTTATACTCGCGATGTAGTATAGTTCTTCCCACTTCAGGTTCAATTTTGCTGACCAAGAGGACTCTACTATATTCCTGTATAGTAAGACTTAGTCACTGATCTTTAATCTTTCAGTTTCCTTGTGTTCTTTGTCATAATTCTTCTTTTATTGATCTTGTGCAATGGCAATAAATTCTCTTGCCTTGTTTTGGACATTGTATAATTCTTGAATTTCCTTTGTCATATGATGTTCGATTTGCATTTCCTAGGAGGTGTAGCTGAGTTTCAGGGTGGTCATCACTTGGTCTACTGGCTGATGAGCTTTTCTTCTATAAGCAAGCTCAAAAGGGGTGAACTTTGTTGTTTCTTGTTTTATTGTTTATAGTGCAAATAAGGTAGAGGGTAGATACAAGTCCCAATCTCCTCCTTGTAATTATACTACTTTAGCAATTATGTTCTTGATAGTTTGATTCATCCATTTAGTAAGTCCATTTCCTTAGGGATGGTAGGCAGTAGTCTTTATCTGGCGGATCCCAAAGTGTTGCATCAATATCTGCATGAATTCATTAATAAATTCAGTTCCTTGATTAGAGGTAATTTCATAAGGTATTCCATGGTGGCAGATAATATCTTCATAGATAAAGGGTATAATGTTAAGGGTATCTGCAAGAGGCAATGCTCTTGCTTTGGGGTACTTAGTTAGATAATCTACTGCTACTACAATGTATTGATTTCCTCTAAGTGTTCTTAGTAGTAATCTAACAATGTCTATTCCAATATGTTCGAAGAGTCCTCCAGGTACAATTGGTTGTAAGGTCTTGACTTTCTTTCCTTGGTACCTCTTCTGGCAAGTGTTGCATCTCTTAATATATTCTCTAATATCTTCATACATGTTCTTCCAATAGTATTTTTCTGATAATCATTGATATATGTTGTCTATGCCCATATGTCCTACAAGCTGATGATCATGAGAGGCCCGAAGTACCATCTGCTTTTTGTGTTCAGGAACTATAAGTCATGTTTGTCTCCTGTATCATCAGTAAAGTATATTATTCTTGATAAAATAGTTGAGTGCCATTGTCCGTATAAGCCATTGATCATTTTCATTTATCATCCCAGTAAAGGTTAAGTTACTGAGATAATCCAAATATCCATTATAGAGTTTAGTGTCCATTGGGTAGGTATATTCTTTTTAGTTCAGAGTGTCGATCTTGGATAAATTGGAGTAGGCATAAGAGGGTGTCCACATTCTGATAATTCCGTCTTTTTCTATATTGTGTCGTAAAGTCATATTCTTACAGTATAGCTAGCTATCATACATACATTCCTATCAAATTTGGTTTGTTTTAAAGCTATTTGAGGGCTGAGTGGTCTGTTATCAGGGTGAACTGTTTTCTAATCAAAAAGTAGCGAAAGTGTTGTATAGCCTAAATGACTGCTATGCATTCTAGTTGGGTGGCTCTATAAGAAGGTTCTGCCCCATGGGTGGCTCGTTCTGCATAAGCAATCACATGCTCTCCATCTTTGTCATCTTGTGCCAAAATTACTCCAAGTCTAAATAATGATGCATCTGTATATAGCTTGAACACTTTTGTGAGATCTGGTCTTACCATTACTGGTGCATGGGTAAGTGCTTCCTTAATCAGGTTAAAGGCAGTTTGTATAGCTGATGTCCATTCCCATGCTCTTCTCTTTCTTTGCAATATATGCAAGGATGCAGCAATTTCAGAATAACCAGGGATAAACCTTTTATAGAACTGAACTAGTCCTAAGAATCCTCATAAGGTCATCTTATCTTATGGGGTTGAGAAGGCTTTGATGATTTTAGTCTTCTTTGGGTCTGAGCAGATTTCTTTTCTATCGATTATAAATCTAAGGTATTTAATTTTCCTTTATCCAAAATAATATTTTGTTGGCTTGATCCTTAGTCCATATTTTCTGAGTCGTTCAAATACTTCCTTCAGGATCACTATATGTTCTGTGAAGTTCTTCATATAAATGTTGATATTGTTGATATACACAATTACTCCATATCCAATCAAGTCATAGAAGATTTTATTCATTGCAGCCTGGAAGGTGGCAGGTACATTGTAAAGTCCAAAGGACATTCTTGTAAATTCATACTGTCCAAATAGTATCACAAATGCTGATTTCTCCTGTACTTCAGGTGTCATTCTGATTTGGTTATATCCTGCCCATAGATCCAGGGTTGAGTAGATTTGTACCTTTTTTAACATGTTTTGTAAGTTTTCTGAGTGCAGGATTAGATATGCATGCTTTTTAGTGACTGAGTTCAATTTGTGGTAATTAATAACCATTCTCTGTCCATCCTTCTTTAGTACTATGCTGATAGGTAATGCTCAAGGGCTTTTCAACTGTATAATCACTCCTGATTCCAATAGTTCTTGAATATGCTTTCATACAAAGTCATGATAGTTGGCTGGCAATCTGTAGGGTGCTTGTTTAATTGGTTTGGTATCTCCTGTGTTGATATAGTGAGTGAAGAAAGCTTGGTCCAGTAGGTTCTTGAAACTGATCATAATGATATTCTCATACTCCTTCAGTAGGTCTTATAATTACTTCTTCTGATTTGGTAACAGATTTTCATTGAGGGAGTAAATGTGCTTCTTGGCATTTTCTTGGTCATCCAGTCTTTCCATTATCACATTTGCTTATCCAGTCGATCCAAATCCTTTCCTTCTACATCATGTTTCTTCTAAGTTTTCCACTTCTTTCAAAGGTTGCTATTCACATTTTATGATCACTATTTGAGCAATTCGATCTCCTTGATATACCTTGAATTGGCTGTAGTTGTAGTTAACTAGTTTAACCTCAATTTCTCCTCTGTAGTCTTCATCTATTAATCCGGAGAAGGCTCCTATTCCAGAGTTGCAGTAGAGTCTACTTCTTGCCCATACTTGCATACATTGTCTAGGTAGTAGGGCGATAGCAATTCCAGTTTTTACAAAGGCTGATGATTTTGGTTCTAGGGTGCAGTCTTTATCTGTATATAGGTCATAACCTGCAGCTCTTTCAGTTTTTCTCTTTGGTATAATTGCACTTTCTGTTAGTTTCTTGACTTGAGTTGCTATATCTTTTTCTTTAACCGTGAATACTTCTTTGAAGGTAGGGATCTTTGGTTCCTTCCACTGTTCGTGAGTTGTGTCTTGAGGTAGGTTCTGCTATAAGTCCTTCCACCACCAATAGTACATGCTGATTCATTCATCAGAGTGAATTATTTCCTCTAATATGATGATTTCTTCTTTTGAGTCTGAGTCGCTTTCTTCAATTAGGGTAGGTCCATCATCTTCATCATTTTCCTGGAATAAGGCTCTGACTTTGATAGGTATCTGAGTAGTATAAACTTTATTGTTCCATTCTTCAGGTACTTTCTTATCTTCATTTTCTTCGGAGTGAATTATCTGTTCTTGTTCCTGATCATGACATTCTTTCCAAGTCCCATAGTAATTGATATCATATAGTTCATCTAGATATCTGACTCAGTTTTTGCATTCCTAAAGATCATAGAGGTTGACTTCATTCCAGTAGCATCCTTGCAAGTAGATGTTGCAGTTTCCCCAAAGATGTCCTTTGCTGATATGTCCAATATTTGTCCAAAAACAGTTCTATACTTCTCCAGTATTGTTTATGAATGGGTAGGGGTTCCTCCTATTATACGGTCTATGATTCATCGAGGGTGGAGTCCTTTGGCAGGTCTGTGATAGTCTTGGTTTCTTGATCCTTTTCTCAATTGGCAGGTGCATCTCCAAGATATCCTAGTAAGGTATCAACTTTATATTACTGTAAGTGCATATCATCTCAGCATAATAGATGCATTGCTCACAGAATGGATATCTAGTATTCCTCATATTATACTCAATCAACTGGTTCTTCTCTAGGGGCATCAGATAGCAATATTCACTATAGATTACTATATTAGCTTCTTCTTCTTCTACCATGTTGAGGTGTACCTATCTAGGGGTTATTTCTTCATCTGTGTTACTCTCATCTTTCAGTCTCTAAGTGAGTTTCAGTATTACTTCTTTCTGAATATCCAGAGGTATACTAAACTTCCTTCTATAGTTGATGAAGATTAATCCAGATTAATTCTGGCTTTAGCTTTCTTCAATTAGCTGTTGCCCAAGACGGTATTGTAGGATTGTATATCAGTGATGACTATTCTGACAGGTATAATTTCTGTTCCAAACTGGACTAGTACTTCTCAGAGTACTCCTAAAGGTATGCTGCTTTTTCCACTTATGACAACTAATGTGGAGGTAGCAGGTTCATCGATATCCTATCCTAGACAGTCTAGGAAATGCTTAGCAATAATGCTAACTCCTGCTCTGGTGTCAATAATGACTAAGCATACTAATCCTCCAATGTTGCATTGTGCATAGGTGGATAAGGTATAGATTTGCTCCTTTTGTTCTTCAGTGGTGTTGACTTCCTCAAATCAGATGGTTGGTTTGGTTTCAGTAATCTGCATCTTCACCTTCTACTTTGTTGATGGTGTGATCTAGAAGAGTTGTTTAAAGGTAATGTTGGCCTTTTGACTAGCAATGTCTTGCCATAGGTCATATTCAAATTCTCTAACCCTCCTAGGCTTCTTTTCCTTATTTTCTTCCTGATTTGTTATTTCTTCATCTCCAGTAGTTGATATAACTATTTTACCAGGTTGTATTATTTATTTGAAGGCTTTGTCCCACTGGTCTTCATTCAGTTGTTGTTTTTGTATTAGCTTCTTAGATTTCTTGATGACAACCTCAGGTTTCTGGGTCAGCTTCTTCCTTTGGTAGGGAGTTTTCCTAGTAGTAGTGCAGTTAACTGTCTTGACAGGGTAGGCTTCCAGGTATTCTTTGCTAAATTCTTCATCTTCTTCTTCGATTTCTTGCACTATGTTAGCATGGTCAGCCTTCTTTTCTTCCTCTCTTTCTCATCCTTCCTTCCAACTCCTAGTTTGGCAATTCTTGGCAAAGTAATCATATCTTCCACAGAGGAAACAATTCATTTCGGTCTTGTTGCATTCTTTAATGATAAAGGTTCCTCTCAGTTGCTTATTCTGGTAGATCACCTTGGCTTCAAGATTAGCTATATGTACTGTCATTTCTGAGAACATCTTGGTAATCTTTTCCATTTTATTCTTGTGTATTGTCTTTCCTGTTTTTGCTATAACTGTTGGTTTGATAGTGTCCTCCTTAGGTGGTTCAGCTGATGTGGATACCATTTGAACTACAGGTATTCCAGTGCTGAATTTCCTATATAAATCTTGTAGTAACTTGTCATATAGAGATGCCAAGTGTCCTACTTCAGTATCCCAAAAGACCTGTGCCATTCTGACTTTCTCATTCATTCTATAGGGATCAAACCTCTTGATATAGCATTGGAGATCTATGGGTAAGCCATTCATAAACACTATTTCTTATACAACCAGGCTGGTTTCTCCACAGAGTTATATATACAGATTGATAGTAGTGACCCAGTCTTCCAGGCACTGGTTGATTGACATTTTCATGTTAAATAGTTGTTCTTTGATTGATTCTTGCTTCTGTTCAGTGAAATACTTCTCCTCTAACCAGGCTCTTGTAGTATCTCAATGAGCGGTGACTATTGCTGCAGCTGTGGCTCCATTTCCAGCTGCTATGGTGGCTGCAAGGAGTAATCCTCCTAGTCTGGTAGCTGCTGTATCCATTAGAGCCATATGGTATATTTCTTTCGCAGGTCCTCTAAGTTGGGTAGCCAGGATAGGGATCCATCGAGTACTGGCCATTCCTTTGGCTGCAAAGTAGCTTTCCAAATCATCCAGAAATTCTCGGACATATTTCTTAGTATATTCATAAAAGGTAGGTAGTCTATCTGCCATAGTTTCTTTGTCCTCTTGAGGTCTTCTCCTAGGTAGTTGTAGTAATGCAGGTGGTGGTGGTGGTAGTGCCATTCTTGCTTTTGTCTTCCACTATGGGTTTTAGCAAGTTTAGTTATGTAATATAGGTAACAAATTGGTCGAGGTATCAATTAATTTCCTGCCAGTCAGCACCAATTGTGATAGACTAAAATATATTAATAGTGAAATACTCGAGGTTGAGCAAGTGTAGAAAATATATTTTTAGGGGTCTTAGCAGTTTATGCAGTAGCATCTTAAGAAGGGTAATGTGTCGATATAAGTATTAACTGGCAAGATTTAAGTATAATTAATTAAATAAAGTATATCTATTAGAGTCTCGAAACTATCTCAATTGCTTACTCCTTAAGTAAGGCTTTCAGTATCTCTTAAGTTGTCTGTTATAAGCTTCCTTAGCTTGTTGCAGTCCAAATTTTATTAATAATTGTGAGTGGGGTATTTATAAGAAATTACAAAGTACTATACAGGTAGCTACCCAGGTTACTACTTGAATTTCTGATTGGCTTGGCTAAATATAAGATACAAATTGATTAGCTAGAATATAATAAAATAATATATTAGGTTATAATATAATTGAATAGTGAAATAATATATCTGATCGAAATACTATTTTAGGTTATAATATGATTGCGGATCTCAATAACATTGCAGATCTCAATAATATTGCAAGTCTCAATGTTATTATAGGTTACATGATTGTGATCTCATATGATCAAATTATATGTCACTACAAAATGTTTCATCACATATCTTTTTCTCATTAATGTTACTAGCATAGGTCCCATGACATCTATTCTGATATGTGAAAATAGCTCAGCCTTGATAGTTGCAGAAGCAGCTCAGGGCATGTCTTTTGCTCTTGCTCATTTTTGGCATGTATTGCAATTTTATACAAAGTTGGTTATGTCATCTTGCATTCCAAACCACCATGCTGAATTCCTAAGTTGGTATAAAGTATTATCTTATCCTATGTGTCCAAATAACAGATGATTGTATGCTAATGATAAAATGTTTAATATATCCTTTTTCTGAATTACTAGAATAATACATCCTTCCTTTTTATAGTATAATAAATTGTTCTGAATTTCATACTGTCTGCCAGTGGTTAATAAAATGTTCTTCATCCAATCTTCCATTTCTTTAATTTCCCTCCTCATCAATCAAATCACCAGATCGTAGTATAGTATCGCATTCATTGCTGTACCTTGCCTTGAGCATCCAATAATAGCATTCTGCTGAGTGCATCAGCATTTTGATTTGTCTTCCCTTTTCTGAACTTCACTGTGAAATTATATTCTTAAAGCATCATGATCCATTATGCATACATTCCACTTAGATCAGATCTGTTAAATAACTATTTGAGTGCCAAATAGTCCATGATGACTTCAAAATATTATCTGATGAGGTAATACCTAAACCACTTGACTGCCCATATGACTGTGAGGCACTCCAACTTAGTTGATTCATAATTTTTCTCAGCACTGCAGATTCCTCTGCTTATATAACAAATTACTCATTCTAGGTCTTTGGTATCATCTTATGAAAGGATTGCTCCTACTCCTATTGTACTTGCATCAGTATAGAGCTTGAAAAGCTTTGTCCAGTTTGGTTTTGCCAATACAGGTGTGGTTGCCAAAGTCTTCTTTAATGTATTGAGTGCTTTTTACTCGAGTTTGCTTTGTTCTTTATCGATTTCCACCCAATTGTAGCTTTTTGTAAGGGTTGCATATAGAGGTTTGGCTAGGTTTGCAAAATTGTGTATGTATCAATGGTAGTACAAGGCTAGTCCCAGAAAGGTATGCATTTCCATTTGGTTTGTAGGTCATTTGAATTTAGTGATAGCTTTCACTTTAGCTAAGTTAGTTCGAATTCCTTCCTTGTCGATAATGTGCCTAAGCATTATGACTTTTTCTGTGGTGAATGTACACTTCTTTGGTTTTAATAAAGACCTTTAGTTCTCATTCAGTTGAATACTTTATGTAATGCCTTAATGTGATCTGGGAATGATACTGTAAATATTGTAATATCATCAATATATACTAGTAACATTTTTCTGATAAGATCTCCAAATATCTTGGTCATCATTTTCTGAAAGCTTGCTGGAGCATTCTTGAGTCCAAATGGCATTTATAAATATTTCCAATGGCCTTGCAGGGTTATAAAGAAAGTGATTTCCTGCGATTCTTCGTCAAGTCCCATCTGATAATATCTACTAGTTATATTGAGGGTTATATAAAGACTTGTATGGATTGGTATTTTTGAAAAGGTGTTGTTGATTCTTAGTATTGGAAAGGCATCTCTCTTAGTAATATCATTCAGCTTTCTAAAATCAGTATACATTCTTGGAGCAAAGGTTCTGGCTTCTAATCCTTTCTTAGGTGCAATAACATTCGGAAATCTCTATGGGCTATCTGTTTCAGTGGCCATTCCTCCCTTGACCATATCATCTATTTCTTTTTATTGCCATTCGATATATGCAGGCAGTGTTTGGTATAGTACACATTTGATTAGAGGGTGCTCTTGAACATTAATGTGATGAAAGTGCTTTAGCAGCTTCAAGTTAATTTCTTTAAAGGTTGTTGCAAATATGTCAGAATATTCATTGATAAGTTCTTTTAACTCCTTCTTTTCTCCTTCGTTGAGCTATTTTCCAAAAGTATATACCTTCTTATTTGCCGTTTTGGGTGTGTATTTGAGTTCCGTTATAATTTTTGTGATATTTATTCTAGTAGATCCAAACTCTTTGTTTCCTCTAGTTGTTTCTTCAAGGTTGGCTACTTCCACAGCCTTGTCTATCCAGATAGGTATGATTATTAGCTGCACAATTTAATCTCCTCCGTAGAGTTTAGCTATATTGAATCGATGTCAGTTGACAACTATGATCTTGATTTCACCTATATAGTCTGCGTTGATGACTCCTATATCAATCGTAATTCTGGCAACTGCTAGGGAACTCCTTGGTTTAATTTGGCTGTAATGTCCTTGAGGTATTTTCGTGGCAATTCCCATTCTGACTATACATGATTCTTCCAGTTATAGTTTAATGTCCTTAATAGTAAAGAGATCAAATCTAGCAGCTTGTTTACTTTTTTCATTCCAAAGGTTTGGCCTTCTGGTTAGTTCGTATGATCTGCATCATGAAGAATTCCTTTTGCTCATCCTCATCATCACTTTCTATCATTTGCAGATGGACTCCTCTTTCTAAGTCGATGGGTATTTCATAACATCATCCTTTCCAAATAATTCGCATTTTACATACACCAAGGTCAATTACTGCTTGCACCTTCTTTAGCTAGTTATTTCTAATAATGAGATCATAGGATATAGTATCAACCACCATTGCTGATACCAGGATGATAAGTTTACTGAAGTGGATGGGTAGTTCATATACTTTGCTGAGCAGTGTTGCAACATGTCCGTCTGCTACTACAATTATCATGATTGTAGCTTCTTCGATCTGCTACCTGAGTTAGTTGAGTATTGTTTTACTAATAATGCACCCTCTAGCACCCATATCAATAATGCATGGCATTGTAATTTCCTCAATCTGGCATTGTGAGTATGCTGATAAGTTCTGTGGTTCGTCGTTCTCTGATTATTGTGCTGCATTGATCTCCACTACTTCATACCCAGGTTGTATATCACTTATCCCTTTTCAGATTTGCTGTTGGAAGGTTGGAAATTTAGCAAGTTGTTCTATTTTGACTGGGATAGTCATATCTTCCATTTCTTTCTATATATCTAAGCTATATTTCTTGGATTTCCACAGTTTGTATTCCTTGTTTCCTTCACTTGTAGGCACTTCAGACAATGGTGTATCTTCTCAGGTAATCCAGTTCACTTCTTCTTCAAAGAGCTCATCTTGTTCATCACTATCGAATTCGCATTCTTATACTTGTTATGCTACCCACAGAGTTTTCATTATATAAGGAGATCCTGCCTTTTTGAGACATCCGGGTTTTTGTTTCTCCTATGCAGCTAGGAATGCTTCTACTTGGTTATACTTGTCTTCACTATCAAAATCTTCTTCTTCAAAGGTAATAACATTTATCTGGGTTTGTCCTTGAGTTTTTGGTTAGGTAATTCTACTCATTTTCATCATATATCTTGAAGCGTAGTATCTTTTTTCTCCATATCTTCTGCATACTCTTGTATCTAGTTGAGTGTAGTCTCTTAATATATGCCCATCCTGGTTATACTTAAAGCATCTTAAATTGCCAATTGGATATACATTTGATCCTGTTGCGGGGGTTGGGCTTGTTATAAATCATTGGACTGGTTGCTATGTATTGATTTGCCTTTTAAGATCTGATATATGCATAGTTATCTTGCTTATCTGTTCAATGAGATCATCCATGGCTGGGTTCTTTTGTGAAGCTGTTCCCCAGTTGACTGTTGCTAGTGTAATAGTAAGTATAACTGCTGGTGCTGTATGGGTTTCTTGGAGATTGCTTGATAAAATCTGCTATATTATATTCTGGCCAAGGTTTCATGTGGCCCAATATCTCTGTATATAATCCACCTTTTGCATGTAATTTAATCCAACCAGGCTGGAGTATACTTAGAGAGCAATTTCTTAGTGAAGTCCATTCATAAAAGACTACTCTATGATAAGGTCCAGGTTGGCTGCTGAGTATCCCGCGAGGTCTACTGCATATCAGATCTTCATGTGAAAGATAAGGGGGCTTTCATTTATCTCTTAGTATATTGATGCTAGCTGATCCTTCATGCTTTGCTATATGTTGGCAGTATGATAGGTTTCTCTTAACTATGTGATGGCATTAGTAAAGATTACTGCGGTATTTGCTTCTGCATTTGCTCTTCCTACTCCTATGTTAAATCCTCTATTTACTGCTGTAGCGAGTGTTGTAGCATCATATACAATCTTGGCAAGTCCTTGTAAGACTGCTTCTAGGATGTTTACTTTTGCAACATTGTTGAACTGTTGGATTGTATTATAAATCTACAAATCTTCAATGAACTTGATTACTGATTTGGCTGGTATATAACCAGTAAAGATCAGTGGTCTTTCTATCATTTTGTATATATTGTTTTCTGATTCATTATCTGTTTCATTGTCAGATGATTTGTAAAATAATGCTTATAGGTTGTTACCAAAATCAATAGCTGATTTGTCGTCTGATGATAAACCATCATGTACTGTAAGGGAGATGATGGATTCTCTTGTCTTGCTATAGTTGCTGTCCAAAGGGTCAGGTGTAATAAATTCTTCTTCCTCAGAGCCAGAGCTGTTCAGTGATCTTCTTCGTATAAAAAGTGAAGGTGTCCTTCAGTGGTCCATTTTGAATGATACTGTCTTCTGCTATAGGTGTACTGTCGTTGCTTGAAGGGGTAGTTCGGTCCTGCTTGAATGAGGATATAAGAGTTGGTCTTTCGATAACTCTCCTACCAGTCAGCACCAAGATATGACAAATGTACTAATAACTGGTCATTCATTCATTCATTGAGAATGCTTAGAGTGTCAGACATGATATCTCCCTTTACATATTCTTACTACAGCTTTGTGCTGTACTCTTCAGGCTTTACTATGACTAATATTGAGATATTCTAAGACTCTATACAAACTGATTTATTCAGATAGAAATAGAGGGAGTCTTTATATAAATTTGAGAGACTAAAGAACAACTAATAAAGACTTCACTATGAAAATATAATCCAATTGTTGCAAAGAATACATAGTGACTCTTTTGCTGAAATAAAAGGTGTTATGCTAAAATAAAAGACATTGTGCTGAAATTAAAGGCATCATGCTGAAATAAAAGAAGTTATGCTGAAATAAAAGGAAGGGGACAAAGTATTACAGTAACTTCTAAATCAAGCATAGTACAAATTTATGAAAATTAGTCAATTTGGGAGTCAGCCATCACAATAGTCTATAACTAACATCTATACTTATAGATTATTTATAGGCTATTCTGGGCTGTTTATTATTTTGCAATACTGTTCTAAAGTTATTTATATATTGTTTATATATTCTAGAACTGTTCATATACTATTTATAAGCTGTTTTAGCAAGTTTATTAAAAATAGTTTATAGTTTATAACTAGTATTTATACTTATAGCTGTTTTGTTTATAACTCTTAGTAAATACTATTTATAAACTATAACAATTTTCTTGATAAATACCTTCTACTATTATTAAATCAATTTAGAGATACTTTTAATATAATTAATATTTCTAATATTAATCAAAACTTAGAAATTCAAAAAGCTATTAATATAAAAATATTAAAGATATTATATTAAGTAATATTATATCTTCTAATTTTATTAATTTTATAAAAATAACCTTTAGAACTATTTAAATTAAATATAAAAATAAAAATAATTAACCTTACTTATAAGAGTGATTATTTTTAAATATTATATTTATAGATAATAACTACTATTATACTATAGTACTATTTAGAATATTCTAGTTACTTAAATACTAATAAGAAAATTACTTATTGAGATATTCCTATCAAAGATATACTGCTTAATAAAAAAACTTCCTATTGAGGAATTTCTATTTCTATAAAACCTTATATTTTTAGAAATACTTAATAAAGTATTACTTATTAAGATATTTTCTTTTTATATATTATAATAAATATACTAGTAACTAGTTATTTATTCATTGAAAATGCTCAGAATTATAGATGTAATATCTCCCTTTATGTATCCTTACTACCAGCTACATACTATACTATTCAGGCTTTACTATAACTGATATTGAGATATTCTAAAACTCTATATAAACTGATTTATTTAGATAGAAATAGAAAGGGTATTTATATAAATTTAATAGAACTGAAAGAATAAATAAGAAAGACTTTACTACAAGTATAACTTAATAACTGCAAATGACATTTTGTTAATAAAAATGAGATTGGTTACTAAAACTATATTTATTGCTAGTAGTGAGATTGCTTGCTGAAAACAAAGTTTATTACTAAAAATAATACTAACTAAAAATGAAAGGGAATAGAAAGTTATAATAACCCCAAATCAAGTATAATACTAAATTCATAGAAATTAGGTAAGTTAAGGGTTAGCCATCATATCTAGAAGCTTAACTGAGAAAGGCTTGTCCTTGAGACTAGATAAAAGTAAGGTAATCTTATTTTCAATAGCTTAGCAGATTTGAGCAATCTCCACATAAGTAAGTTTGACAATATCAATAGTCTTTTCATAGAATCTAGCTAAAATCTATCTATATCTAAGGAAGAGTGCATAGGTTCTGTTGACTATATTCTTTTCAAACTTTGACAATAGTATCTCCTATTTCTGTAAATAATGTTAAAGGTAGCAAGTGTATCCCTGATGAAATCTGATCATAATATTAGTAACTTAGCTTTGATTATATAACTATTTCTGATACTATTGAGTCAAGATGAGGAGTCTTTTGGAGTCTTCCTCTTTATCTAGGAGAACTAGGTTAATTGAATCTGATCTCCTCATTAGTGCTTTCTTGATCACTTTTTCTATATTCTTCTGGTAATTGTGTCAGTTAGGTATAATAGGTTTTAGTCTTGCTTTGATAGACAAGAGTAGAGAGGATAGAACTATTGAGTCTCCTAAGCTAAATTATACTTTCTTTTATAATTTATATATAGTATAATCCTTTATTTTGGTTGTAATTTAGCCAACCATGATAATTCCACAATGTTCTAATGTATGAGAACTTGATCTCTGATATGCAAGAGAGTTATATTTACCTTTTTATTTTGGTTCATCTATTTTCTCTCCTACATCTTGTTAATAAATATAAATATTTTCTTTTAGATTAATTGTAGTCTGCTAATATTCTATATGACATAAGTCTATAAATAATTATCATATGTTCCAATATCTTTTTCTGGATAGTGAAACTCTTAGTTAGGTAATCTTCTATATACAAGCTCGAAGAGGCTGAACTTTGTTGACACCTATTAAATGGTTCAGATTGTAAAAAGGGTGCTATCAAGATAATAGTTCCATGATACTTCTTGATTAATAATCTTTACCAAAATGTTCTTGACCATTTGGTTAGTATGCTCAGTCTATCTATTTCTTTAAGGGTAGTGTAATGTTGTTTGGATATGCTTGCTATAGTAAGTTTACTTAAGTTTCCTAATTAGTTTATTTAGAAACTCCATGCCTTAGTCACTAGTTATTTCCTTTGGTACTTCATATCTACAGATAATATCAGTATATAGAAATTTGGCTACTATTTATATATCTATATCTTCTACTGCTATTGCCTTTAGATATTTTGTAAAGAAATTAACTACTAAGATAATATATCTTTTTCCCATTAATGTTACTAGTATGGGTCCTATGATATCTATTTCAATATATAAAAATAGCTCAGCCTTGATAGTTGCAGAAGTAGCTCTTTTGCTCTTACTTATTTTTAGTATATGTCACAGTTTTATACAAAGTTGGTTATATTATCTTGTATTCTGGGCTACAATGTTGAATTTCTAAGTTAATACAAGGTATTATCCTAGCCTACATGTCCAGATAATGGATAATTATATACTAATAATAAAATGTTTGATATGTCCTTCTCCTGAATTACTAGAATACTGTACTCCTCCTTTTTATAGTATAATAAATTGTTCTAAATTTTATACTGTTTACCTACAGTTAATAGAATATTCTCATCTAATCCTCCATATCTTCTCTGATTTCTCTCCTCATCAACCAAATCACTAAGTTATAGTATAGTATTATATTTATTATTATGCCTCACCTTAA
Source organism: Endogone sp. FLAS-F59071 (assembly GCA_003990785.1). Lineage (NCBI taxonomy): Eukaryota > Fungi > Mucoromycota > Endogonomycetes > Endogonales > Endogonaceae > Endogone > Endogone sp. FLAS-F59071. The sequence goes on along the minus strand of RBNK01000481.1, from coordinate 6,267 downwards.
GTATCCAATAGTATTCTACTAAGTATATTAGCATTCTGATTTATCTTTTCCTTTCTAAATTTCACTATGAAGTTGTATTCTTGAAGTATTGTAATCCAATATATGTACATTCCACTTAGATCAGATCTGTTGAACAGCTATTTAAGTGCTAAATGATCTGTAATAACTTTGAAATATTATCTAATGAGGTAATATCTAAACTACTTGACTACTTATACAACTGTGAAATACTTCAGTTTAGTTGATTTATAATTTTCTTAGCACTATGAGTTTCTTGGCTTATATAACAAATTACTTGTTTTAGGCCTTTGGTATCATTTTGTAAAAGAATTATACCTACTCTGATTGCACTTGCATCTGTATACAACTTGAAAAGCTTTATTCAATTTGGTTTTACTAGAACTGATATAGTTACTAAAGCCTTCTTTAATGCATTAAATACCTCTTTCTCTGATTCATTTTATTCTTCATCGATTTCCATCTAGCTGTAGCTTTTTGTCAAGGTTATATATAAGAGTTTGGCTAAACTTATAAAATTTCATATATATTGGTAGTAGTATAAAGCTAATTCCAAAAAGGTACATATCTCTATTTAGTTCATAGGTCATTTAAATTTAGTAATGGCTTCCACTTTGGCTGGATTAGTTTAGATTCCTTCTTTATCAATAATATGCCCAAGTATTGTAACTTTTTTGGCTGTAAATGTATACTTCTTTAGTTTCAAATAAAGACCTTCAGTTCTTATTTAATTAAACATTTTACATAGAGCCTTAATATGATCTAGGAATATCACTATGAATATCATGATATCATTAATATAAACTAGTAGTATTTTTCAACAAGATCTTTAAAAATCTTAGTCATTATCTTCTGAAAACTTGCTGGAGCATTCTTGAGTCTGAACAGTATTCATAAATATTTCTAATAACCTTGTAGAGTTACAAATAAGATGATCTCTTGTGATTTTTTATTAAGTTCCATCTGATAATATCTACTGGTCATATTGAGGATAATATAAAGGCTTGCATAGACTGGTATTTTTAAGAAGATATTATCAATTCTTGGTATTAGGAAAGTATCTTCCTTAGTGATATCATTAAGCTTTCTGAAATTAGTATATATCCTTGGAGCAAAGGTTCTGGCTTCTAATTCTTTCTTTGGTATGATGATATTTGGAAATCTCTATAAGCTGTCTGTTTCAGCTGTCATTTTTTCTTTAACTATATTATCAATTTCTTCTTGTTACTATTTGATATAAGTGAGTAGTATTCTTCAGTGATCTGTCTTGAATGATGCTATCTTCTGCTATAGGTGTACTATCATTACTTGAAAAGGGGTAGTTTGGTCCTGTTTGAATAAAGATATAAGAGTTAGTCTTCGATAACTCTCCTATCAGTTGATACTAAGATATGACAAATATACTAGTTACCAGTTATTTATTCATTGAGAATGCTCAGAATTATAGATACAATATCTCCCTTTATGTATCCTTACTACCAGCTATATGCTATACTATTCAGGCTTTACTATAACTAATATTGAGATATTCTAAGACTTTATGCAAACTGATTTATTTAAATAGAAATAGAGAGGGTATTTATACAAATTTGATAGAACTAAAAGAACAAATAAGAAAGACTTCACTATAAATATAACTTGATAACTATAAATGATATTCTATTGATAAAAATAAGATTAGTCACTAAAAACTACATTTATTGCTAGTAGCAAGATCACTTGCTAAAAATGAAGTTTATTACTAAAAATGATACTAACTAAAAATAAAAAGGGATAGAAAGTTATAATAACTCCAAATCAAGCATAGTACTAAATTTATAGAAATCAGATAAGTTGGGAGTTAGCTGTCATAATATTATCATTTATAATAAAAGATCTTAACTTAGATAACTACTTATATAGCACTACTCTCTGATCTTTTATATAAATATTCCTAAATTCTTTATTTAATAAACTTTAGTCTTCAGTTCTCAATTCTCTTTAATAACTCTTATAAATAATATACTGAACTTATATAAATCTCTACAGAGTTGAAAATCTTCAAGAGGTTCTATATAATATAAATAATTGTAAACTTATAAAATTAAAGTTCTGCACTATATCTGTAAACTATTAATACTAAGTTTAATAACAGTGTATACTTGAGATCTCTTTGAAAGCTAAAGATCTCACTTTCTCTCTCTATATATTGAAAAGCACTAAGACTTCAAGTCTCTAACTAATAATCTTATAAAAAGAAATGAAGTATTTTATAATATCTTAGAATCTTGTAATAATTTTAGAGTTTTCTAAGTCCAACATAGATTAGTATTATTAGATGTTTCCTTACAGATAGTTTTAGAGAGAACTCTCTTATATTATTACTAACTTTTTAAATATAGTATAATGATCAACATGCAACTTATCTGATTTTCAAGAACATTCTATGACCTTGCTCCTGGTGATGACTCCTAATTGATTATTCTTTAGATAATCTCTAAGCTGTCTTTTGTTACTAGCTATTTCTAGTTGTTTTCACATTTTTAAGCTCTATAACACTCCTAGTGTCATGATGACCTTTTTAGTAGTAAGATGATACTGCCAGTATCATTATGCAATGATCAGATAATATTTTTATAGTGAAGCCATCTTTTTATATCTCTTTAATTTTATATAAATAACTCTCTATTTCCTTTTAATAAAATCAGTTTACTTAGAGTTTTGAAATATCTCAATATCAGTCATAGTAAAGCCTAAATAAGTATAGCAAGCAGCTGTCAGTAAGGATATGTAACTAGAGATATCATGTCCATCATTCTGAACACTCTCATATGAAATGACTAATTATTAGTACATTTGTCACAATAGTTTCTTTAAGAATTAATAATAGAGTAATATTAGATATATATCTTTATAAAATTGCTTCTTAATATTCTAAGATTAAATATATTTATCTTATACTAAATAATAATTTTAATAATGAATATCTATATTATCTAGTATAAAATATACTTAATTTAATATCACTTATACTCTATTCAATAGGAGTATTTATAGTAAAAAAAGTCTAGATTAAAGAATATATAAAATGGCATAAGCTAGGGACTTTAATACTTGAAGTAACAAATATTACATCATAATTTTTAGAGTAAATACTTTTTTATATGAAACTTAAGAAGATAGATCTGAATATAGATTTACCTAAAGTAAAATAAATAAGTATAGGTTTTACTATAGATGTTATTTATATAAATCAATTCTCTATCTTGACATAAATTGTGCTGGTCCTTTCTCCGTATCTCATCTACACATATAATAAGAATTGATTTATAACTATAAGCTGTTCCACTTGACTCTAATCTGTACCTTGCAGATAATATTTTTGTCACCTCAAACTCGAGATTGCGAATTCAAAAGGTATATCACTAGAATCTCAAGGCGTGCCTTACTTGCATAAGTTTTATTTCAATAAGCTCAAAGGAAAATAATGTTGAAAACACTTTTTTTTTTTTTTTGACAATAGACTTATCTAATTATCTATATTAGAAATCACCACCAACCATAACAGCGTTCGTCGCGGGGATAACATGGATTTGGTGATGTTTTCACGATAATGAGCTGATGGGATTTTCGAAATTCAAAAGTAGGCCTGTCTGTTTTCCTCCTTGAATATGCCCTGCGATACTGGAAGGAAGAAGGGCATCGGTGAAAGGGTGGCTGCTGTTTTTTTTTTTTTTTTTTTTTCTTGAGAAACACGGGTTACACCTCGTGAATATTTAAATAAATAATATTTTGAGTACTGCTACACAATTGCGGTTTACAGCATGTTTTTGACTTTTATTCTGTACAAATTCATCCGTTTCATCGCTCGGGGCACACCTTTCTATTCCCATAGCCGCTCTACCAGTATCATTGCCATTACCAACCGTTTATGCAATCCTCCGCTATATTACAACATCCCGGGGGCTGGGTTGTCCAGCATTCCCTCAGCCATCATTCCCGCGTCCGGTCCAGCTCCTACCCCGCCGTCCTCCCCCTCTTGACCCCGCGGCCGCCGCCCCGCGGGGCCCCACTGGTTCTCGTTCCCTAACGGCGGGAGGTGCGGATCGTTCGGCGACGGCGGTCCCTCAAAGAGGCGGACGCTGTATAAACAACAGGTATGGTGGCGAGTTAAACTAGTACCAACCAATTAAATCGAACCTTCTCCTCTCTTTCGCTTTACTTTACTTTTTCTTCCTCTTCTTCTCTCTTTCTCCCCCCCTCCCTTTCTCTCCCCTCCCCTCCCCCCTTCCCCTTCCCCTTCCCCTTCCCCCTTTCCTTCATTTCCCCCTTCCCTTCCTCCTCCCCCTTCCGCCCTCCCTTTCCCTTTCCCCTTCCCCTCTTTACAAAACCTGATCACTTACACAATCCCAGGGGTCTTTAACCACCTCGTCCCACCACTTTGTCTCTCCTGGGGCCAGACATCCTCGAAGAAATAGTAAACGTGCCCCACAGCAATGCCCATAAGATCTCCTGTGGGGATCGAGCTGTTCAGGAGAAAGGAGAAGGCGAGCATGACCCAGGGAAGGTAAGGTGCCGAAAAAACCAAGATGCCGAGCATGTTGAGGCGAAGATAGGGATTGCGCCGGGACCAAATGTAAACGAGAGTAAAGGATAGCGATGAACCAAGGAAAGGGGTGTTGACGAAGGGAGTCAGGCACTGTAAATTAGATGTGAGAGGGTTATGGCGGAATATTTAAATTAGGCAGAGTAGGAGATGCTTCGTATGAAATAGTATTATTGCGCACTCGGGAAACAAACAAACAAACAAACAAAAGCTTGCCATTAGCTGCACGGCTGACAAAAAAAGGAGCCAAAAATAATCAGCTGTGCGACCACGGAAAAATCCCTCCTCCAACATACGGCTATACCTCGCTCTGTGAATGGATGAGGCGATGAAATTAATGGACGATTCTTGCCATAGGGACCACAAACCATGGTCAAAGAGAAACTTACAAAAAGAACATGTGAAACAAGAAATCGAGCGAGAGAGGTCCGAAGAAGAGAAAATTGGTCACCAGTCGCCAATACTATGCATATATAGAATAGATGATGTATCAAGAAGTTGCAGGTTTAGAAGTCGCACATAGCCACATAGCAACGATGTATGAACTTGAGAGTACGAACCTGTCGATCGTTGACAATCAGATCGTAGTTAAAGTACATTTGTAGCGGATGTATAAAACCTGTTTGCTAATGCATAAAATATTTTAGGACGATTGGTGGCGAGAGAGGGTTGTGTGCGAAAAAAGGATGAAGGAGTGTGCTTACCACACCCAAGCTTATCAGAGCAGCAAGGGTGAGATATATCCGCGTCACAATCGGTATTTCATAATACCATGTTTCTATGGGAATAGCCATAGCGAGGGAAAGAGACGGGTGGTGGCAAAGAGTGGGGGGGCGGGAGTGGGGAGTGGAGGAGTAGAGGTTAGACGTGGCAAACGAGGAAACGAGGACAGAACAGTGAAATGAGTGGCTTGCGGGAGTTGACGTCACACCATGGCGCAGTGGAACACTCAAACTGTACAACCAAGAACGGAACGACGGAACGGACACCCTTTCTCTTCCTCAATGCACGCGTTCAAGGCCTCAAAACCCTCCCAGGAGGAGGAACCCACCAAGGAATGGACGTTGGAGCCTGAGCATGAATTTAGATTTGAGGTCGACTTTGGCTCGATAGTGAAGATAAAGGTAAGACTAGGTCGTGAAAGGACTGACTGAGGTGCGGAAACCGCAACTCTTTCTCCTTGACATGTAAATGCCTTGGTATCTTGTATCCTCAAGCGACAAGCGAAATTCATTTCCTATCCAAAATAAACACCTTGAAATCCTTGTCCATGTGACTGGCCTCTCTGTGAGAGTGAGCTTACTTCCCCATTTCGTTGAGAGAAATTGTCAATTCGTTATTAATTCTCATGCCCCCGACCGTCGGCTCCCGCAACCATTAAGTTATTAAAAGGTACGGCCGAGATATTCGGTACCGAGTTGGCGATAGGCATGTCATATGATTTTACCGGTCGCAAGGTCGCGGTGTTCTCGTGGCATGGTTGCACGCTAGAGATATCCTTTCCAACCCTTTTTTTTTTTTTTTTTTTTTTTTTTTTTTTTTTCTTTTTTTCGTTTCTTCTGCATGCAGTGCTTCAATTATCTCTCGCGTTATCGCATATTTCTTCATTTTCTCCAAAATTTTCCTTATCTCCTACGCGGCGCGCCCGCCACTCCCCCTTTTCC
>RBNK01000480.1:0-25279 GCA_003990785.1 Endogone sp. FLAS-F59071 | reverse complement strand
TATTAAATATTACAAGTTCTTAAATAATTAATATAATTAATAAAAGCTCTAGTTCTTCTTTACTATTATAGCTAGCTAGTATAGGAGTCTACTTCTTTTTATCTTTACCTTTATACTACATTGTTCTGATATAGTAAGTTTATTCTATTAGTTGTAGATTATAAATTATTTTTTAAGAAGAGCTACTATTTTAGAAACTTATATCTTTCAGCTCTTAGCTTCTACTGGATATTAGCTAATAATATAAATATATTAAAATATTCTTCAATAGTATTATATACTTTATAAAGAGTAAATTTAGTATTTAATCTATTCTTTTTAGCTTGCTTTAGGTTAAAGAGAATATATGCTAGATATTCTAGATTAGTATTATGATAGAATATTTTGTAATGATATATATTTTGATTATATGAAATCGCAGTTATATGACCCTCAATATTATTAAGACTCTTAATGTTATTGAGATCTATAATATCATCATAACTTAAAATAGTATTTCAATTCAATATATTATTTTACTACTTAATCATATTATAACTTGATGTAGTATTTTCATTTTACCTTAGCTAATCAATTTGTATTAGGAGTTTTTAGGTAGCTACCCATATAGCACTCCCTTCAATTTGTAATTCTTATAAATACCTCTCTTATAATTATCAATAAAATTCAGACTGCAATAAGCTAAGAAAGCTTACAATAGATAACCCAAGAGATATTAAAAGTCTTACTTAAGGAGTGAGCAATTAGGATAGTTTTAAGATTCTAACAGATACATACTTTATTTAATTGATCACACTTAAAATTCTTACTAGCTAATACTTATACAGATATATACTCTTCTTAAGATTCAACTGCATAACCCACTAAGACCTCTAAAATATATTTTCTACACTTGCTCAATTCTGAAGTATTTTGCTATTAATATATTTAGTCCATTACAATTAGTGCTAACTGGCAAGAAATCAATCAACACCTTGACTGGTTTATTACCTATATTGCATAACTGAACTTGCCAAAATCCATAGTGGAAGATAAAAGCAAGAATAGCACTATAACTACCACTGTCTATAATACTATATCTACTTAGGAGAAGACTTCAAAAGGATGAAGAAATCATATCAGACAGACTACCTACCTTTTATAGATATACTAAAGAGTATGTTTGGGAATTCCTAGATGATTTGAAGAGCTACTTCATAGCTAAAGGACTGGCCAGCACTCAATAGATTACTATCCTAGCTACCCAACTTAGAGGACCCACAAGAGAAATATATTATATAGCCTTAACAGATATAACAGCTACCAGACTAGAAGGGTTACTTCTCATAGCTACTGCAGCTGCTGGAAATGCAGTTACACTCACAGCAGTAGCTGTTACTCATTGAGACACTACCAGAACATAATTAGAAGAGAAATATTTTGCTAAACAGAAACAAGAATTGATTAAAGAGCAACTATTCAATATGAAAATATCAATCAACCAGTGCTCGGAAGATTGAGTTACTACTATTGATCAGTATATACAACTTTGTAGAGAAACCAGCCTAGTTATATGAGAAATAGTATTTATAAATAGCTTATCTGCAGATCTTTAATACTATATCAAGAGGTTTGGCCCTTAAAGAATGAAAGAGAAAGTCAGAATAATACAAGCCTTTTAGGATACTGAAGAAAGACACTCTGTATCCCTATATGACAAGTTACCACAAGACTTGCACAGGAAGTTCAATACTAGAATACTTATAGTTCAAATAGTATTAGCATTAGCCGAACTACCTGAAGAGGATACCATCAAACCAACAGTTATAGCAAAGATAGGAAAGATAAGACATGAAGATGAAATAGAGAAGATTACCAAGATGTTCTCTAAAATGACAGTATATATTGCTGATCTTGAAGCCAAGGTGATCTGCTAGAATAAATAGCTAAGAGGAACCTATATTGCTGAAGAATACAACAAGACTGAGGTGAATTGTTTCCTCTGTAAAAGGCATGGTCATTTTGCTAAGAATTGCTAAACTAGAAGTTGGAAGGAAGGCTGGGAGAAAGAGGAAGACAAGAAGGCTGACCATGCTAATGTAGTATAGAAAATCAAAAAAGAAGATAAAGAATTCAGTGAAGAATATTTGGAAGCCTACCCATCAAAGCAGTTAGCTACACTACCACTAGAAAAACTCCTTACTCAAGGAAGAAACCAGCTCAAGTACCTAAAGTTGTCATTGAGAAACTCAAGAAACCAATACAAAGACAACAGCTGAATAAAGATCAATAGGATAAAGCCTTCAAGCAGACAATGCAATCTGGTAAGACAGTTATCTCAACTACTGGAGATGAAGAAATGATAGATCAGGAGGAGAACAAAGAAAAGAAACCTAGAAGAGTTAAGAAATTTGAATATAACCCTTGGCAAGATATTGCCAGTCAGAAGGCTAACATTACCTTCAAGCAACTCTTCCAGATTGCACTATCAATAAAGCAAAAGATAAAGATGCAGATTACCAAAACTAAGCTAACTATTTGATTTAAGGAAGTTAACACTACCAAAGAAGAGGAGGAGCAAATCCATATCTCATCTACCTATGCACAGTACAACATTGGATGTTTAGCATACTCAGTTATTATCGACACAGGAGTAGGAGTCAACATCATTGCCAAGCATTTCCTTGACTATCTAGAATGGGATATTGATAAACCTACCACCTCTACCTTGGTTATTACAAGTGGAAAAAGCAGTGTATCTTTAGAAGTACTCTGAGAAGTACCACTCTAGTTTGGAATAGAAATCATACCTATCAGAATGATTATTACTGATGTACAATCCTACAATACTATCTTAGGTAACAGTTGGTTGAAGAAAGCCAAGGCCAGAATTGACTTGGATGCATAGAGGTTAATCTTTGTCAACTATAGAAGGAAGTTCAGCATCTCTCTGGATATTCAGAAAGGAGTAGTACTAAAACTCATCTAGAGACCTGAAGATGAAAGCAATACAGATGAAGAAATAACTCCTGGACAGATATATTTTAATATAATAGAAAAAGAAGAAGCCAATGTAGTAATCTATAGTAAATACCACCACTTGATGCCTTTAGAGAAGAACCAGTTGATTGAATACAATATGAGAAATACAAGATATCTATTTTGTGAGCAATGCATCTATTATACCGAAATGATATATATATGTAGTAATATAAAGTTGATACCCTACCAGGACACCTTGAAGATACACCTACTACCCAAAAGAAGGATTAAGAAACTAAGATTATCACAAATCCACTGAAGGATTCTGCCTCTTATGAATCAAGGACTATATAATGGAAAGAACCCTCATCTATTTACAAACAATACTAGAGAAGTTTGATATTACTTCTAGATGAATATTAAATACATTAGCAAAAGACACCTTTGGGGAAACTGCAACATCTACCTACAAGGATGCTATTGGGATAAAGTTAACTCCTATAACCTTTGGGAATGTGAAAATTGGGTTAGATATCTAGATAAGCTATATGATATCAATTATTATAAAACTTGGAGAGAATACTACAATCAAGAACAAGAACAGACCATACCTGAAGAAAATGAGAATGAGGAGATACCTGATAAATGGAATGATGAAGTTTATATTACTCAAATATCTGCTGAGGTTAGAACCTTATTCTGGGATAATGATGAGGATGATAGACCCATTCTAATCAAAGAAAGCAACTCAGATTCAGAAGAAGAAATTATTACCTTGAAAGAAATAATTTACTCTGATGAATATATCAACATATGATATTAGTAGTAGAAGGACTTATAGCAGAACCTACCTCAAGACATAACTCACAAGCAGTGAAAAGAATCTAATATCTCTACCTCTAAAGAAGTATTTACAATTGAAGAAATGGAAACAACAACTCAAGTCAAGAAACTAATAAAAACCACAATTATACCAAAGAGAAAAACTGAAGAAGCTGTAGGTTACGACCTATATGCAGATGAAGACTGCACTCTGGAACTAAAATCATTAGCCTTTGTGAAAACTGGGATTGCTATTACCTTACTACCTAGACAATGTATATAAGTATAGGTAAGAAGTAGACTTTACTGCAATTCTAGAATAGGAGCCTTTCCTAAACTTATAGATGAAGACTATAGAGGAGAAATTGAAATTAGATTAGTCAACTATAACTATAGTAAATTTGCAGTATACTAAGAAGATTGAATCACTCAAATAGTAATTATCAAATGTGAACAGCAACTATTAAAAGAAGTAAAAGACTTAGAAGAAATGAAATGTGGAAAGAAAGGATTTGGATCAACCAAACAAGCCAATATAATAATGGAAAGACTGGATGACCAGGAGAATGTCAAGAAGTATATCTACTCTCTCAATGAAAATCTATTACTAAATCAGAAGAAGCAGTTACAAGACCTACTGAAGGAGTATAAGAATATTATCACAATCAGCTTCAAGAACCTCCCAGATCAAGCCTTCTTTACTCATTATATTGACACAGGAGATACCAAATCAATCAAGCAAGTACAGACTGCCAGCTAACTACTATGACTTTATATACAAGCATTTTCAAGAACTATTGGAGTCAAGAGTGATTATATAATTGAAGAGCCTCTGGGTATCACCTATTAGTATAGTACTAAAGAAAGATAGATAGAAAATAGTTATTGACTACTGCAAGTTGAACATAGTTATCAAGAAGTATACATATCTGATTTTGCACTCAGAAGACTTATAGAATATATTGAATAAGGTACAAATCTACTCAACCTTTAACCTGTAGATAGGATATAACTAAATCAGAATGATGCCAGAAGTACAGAAGAAATTAGTATTTATTATACTGTTTAGATAGTACAAATTCACAAGGATGTCCTTTGGACTCTACAATATACCTACCACCTTCTAAGCTTATAATAAATGAGATCTTCTATAACCTGATTGGACATGAAGTGATTGTGTATATCAATGACATTAACATCTATACCAAAACCTTTATAGAATATATAGTAACTCTAAAAAAAGTATTTAAACAACTTAGAAAACACAGATTGAGAATTAAGCTAACAAAATACTACTTTGGATAGAAGAAAATTAAATATCTTAGATTTATAATTGATGGAGAAGAAATTCACCTAGATCTAAAGAAGACCAAAATTGTCAAAGCCTTTCTGACTCTGCAAGATAAGATAACCTTATGAGAATTTTTAGAACTAGTCCAGTTCTATAAAAGGTTTATCCTTAGATACTCCAAAATTGCTATACCCTTATACATGTTATAAAGAAAGGGAAGAGTATGGAAATGGACACCAGCTGCACAAACTGCCTTTAGTCTAATCAAGAAAGCACTTACCCATGCACTAGTAATGGTAAGACTGGATCTTACAAAGGTGTTCAAGTTATATACAGATACATTATCATTTGAACTTGAAGCAATTTTGGTATAAGATAATAAAGATAGAAAGTATGTGATTACTTATACAGGATGAGCTACTTATGGAGTAGAACCTTCCTATGGAGCCACCCAGTTAGAATGTGTAGTAGTCATTTCAGCAGTATAATACTTTCACCACTTCCTAATTAGAAAGCAGTTTACTCTGATAATAGACTACTTAGCTCTTAAATAGCTCTGGAACAAATTGAATCTGACAGGAATATATATACAATAGCTAGCTATACTGCAGGAGTATGATTTTATAATGCAATACAGAAAAGGATAGAATTATCAGAATATAGATACCCTCTCATGCCTACCCCAATTTATCTAAGATTAACACCCCAAACCCAAAAGAATATACCTACCCAATGGACACTAAACTCTACAATAGATATTTGGATTACCTTAGTAATCTAACCTTTGCTGGAATAATGAATAAAAATGATCAATAGCTTATATAGACAATGGCACTCAACTATTTTATTAAAGATAATATACTTTACTAATAACATAGAAGACAGACATAACTTGTAGTTTCTGAATACAAAAGGCAGATGGTACTTCAGGTCTCTCATGATCATCAGCTTATAGGACACATGGGTATAGACAATACATATCAGTGATTATCAGAAAAATATTATTGGAAGAATATGTACGTATGAAGATATTAGAGAATATATCAGAAGATGTAACACTTGCCAGAAGAGGTGCCAAGAAAAGAAAGTTGAGACCTTATAACCAATTGTATCTGGAGAACCCTTTGAATATATTAGAATAGATATTGTTGGACTGCTACCAAGAATACTTAGAAGAAACTGATATATTGTAGTAACAGTAGATTACCTGGCCAAGTACCCCAAAGCAAGAGCCTTACCTCTTATAGATACCCTTAAAATTTCACTCTTTATCTATAAAGATATTATCTGCTACTATAGGATACTATATGAAATATCCTCCAATCAAGGAACTGAATTTATTAATAAATTCATACAAATATTGATGTAACACTTCAGGATCTGCTAGATAAAGACTACTACCTATCATCTCCAAGGAAATAGACTTACCAAACAGATGAATCAAACTATTAAGAATATAATTGCTAAAGTAGTATAATCACAAGGAGGAGATTGGGACTTGTACCTATCTTCTACCTTATTTGTACTATAAACAATAAAACAAGAGACTACAAAGTTTATCTCTTTTGAGCTTGTTTATAGAAGAAAAGCTCATCAGCTGGTAGACCAAGTGATGACCACCCTGGAACTCAGCTACACCCCTTGGGAAGTATAAATAAAACACTGTATAACAAAGAAAATTCAAGAATTATATAATATCCAAAATAAGATAAGAGAATATCACTATTGCACAAGATCGCTAAAAGAAGAATTATGATAAGAAATACAAGAAGACTGAAAAGTTGAAGATCAGTAACTAGATCTTACTATACTGGAATATAGTAGAGTCTTCATAGTTAGCAAAATTGGACCTGAAATAGGAAGGACTATATTATATCACAAGTATAAAAGGAACTATATATTAGCTATAAAAAACAACAAGAATAATCCTACCCTACACTGTTTACTGAAACTACCTTAAGAAATACCATACCCTACTGGAATAACTTCTATGAAGTTTGAGTTAGCCTGATCAAGACATACTAATATATAGAACCCCTGGAAGACCTTGAGAAGATGAAAGGATCGATCTTATAGAAGATCTGATTGATTCTATGCAATATTCAAAGAAGACTGTACTTGGTGCAAATTAATAAATAGAAGGAGTACTATTGAATTGTATAACTCTAGAAAGAAGAAGTTGAATACATCTGGAACCAGAAGAACAGGGAGATCTGTTAACAAGCCCTTAAAAGAGCACTCCCTACCTATACTGCTAGAATGGTCAAATAAATCTATTAGCTATTCAAGTACAAGCCTGGTGCTCTTAGCTATTTTTGATATAGTGCTTTCTAACTGAATTAACTTATACAAGATGACATAAAGAAATTAGAGAAGAAAGTAAAACAATTACAGAGAGATTTCTCTGAGTTAGAACTATATCTTAAACTTTAACTTAGAGAAAGAAAGGAAATATGATGAAACATTTTGTAATGACATATATTTTGATTATATAAAATGACAGTTATATGACCCTCAATGTTATTAAGACTCTTAATATTATTGAGATCCATAATATCATCATAACTTAAAATAGTATTTTGATCTGATATATTATTTCACTACCTAATCATATTATAACTTGATATAGTATTTTTATTTTATCTTAGCTAATTAAATTGTACTAAGAGTTTTTGGGTAGCTACCTATATGGCACTCTCTTTAATTTGAAATTCTTATAAATACTCCTCTTATAATTATCAATAAAATTTGGAATACAACAAGCTAAAAAAGCTTACAACAGACAACTCGAGGGATACTAAAAGTCTTACTTAAGGAGTGAGCAATTGAGATAGTTTGAGATTCTAACAAATATACACTTTATTCAATCAATTACACTTAAAATTTTTACTAGCTAATACTTATACAGATACATACCCTTCTTAAGATACTACTGCATAACCACTAAGACCCCTAAAACATATTTTCTGTACTTGCTTAATTCTGGAGTATTTGCCATTAATATATTTTAGTCTATCATAGTATATATAGTTGTCTTTTAAATAGATAGTATAATTGTTGAAATTGATCTTCGAATGTGTGTTTGGAGTAAAGAGCGCACTGGCTCATGAAGCCAATATGCGTGTATTTATTAATGCTAAAATATGATTGGTCAATACAAAACAAAGATCATCTAAGCTACAATCAAGTGATGTACAATCGATCATTGATGGGAGAGAGATATAATAAGCTAATAATTATAACACTCCCCCTGCTTGACATATCTCGATAAAAATAAAAAAAATGTTCAACTGTACATCATGAATGGCATCCATGAAGTACATTTACTGCAAATAACTATATGTAAAATACTACTTGAGTGATAAGAATGACATGATAAAAAATAAAAGTTTTTGAAAAAAGTTAGTTATGTAAGCCCATTTTTGCGATCAACATTTCAAGTCTGGGTCGCGCAAGTAGCTTGGTTAATGTATCAGTGATCATTTCATCTGTTACTATATAAATGATATCTATTACCTTTGATTCAACTTTCTCTCGAATAAAGTGGTGCTGAATATCAATATGCTTTGATCGAGCATGATTAATTGGGTTTTTGGCGAGGGCAATTGCTGATTGGTTGTCTTCAAATAAGGTTGTTGCACAATTCGGTAAATATCCTAGCTCATCCAATAGGGTGCGTAGCCAAATGGCTTCTCTCATCACATGTGCTAATGCCATATATTTTGCTTCAGTTGTTGATAGGGCAACAGTTGGTTGGTGCTTGCTTGACCAGCTGATGGCTCCTCCTGATAGGTTGAAAATATAGCCTATAGTTGATCATTATATATTAATGTCTCCTCCCCAGTTAGCATCACTAAAACTAATCAGTCTTAGATCCTGATCACGTCCAAGGCACAGCTTATAATTAGCTATTCCTTTAATATATCCTAATAATCATTTGAGGGCATGGTGATGTTCTTGCATTGGATTGGCTGAAAATTGACTAATGATGCTGACAGCAGCAGCTAGATCAGGTCTTGTCCCGATCATCAGGTACATTATGCTACCAATCATTTGTCTGAATAGATTTTGGTCTGCGAATTTTCCCCCTTCAGCTTTGAGTTGAATAGATGGATCAAGAGGTATACTGATTGGCTTGGTATCCATCATATTAAACCTTGTAATAATTTGATTGGCGAAGTGACTTTGATCAATTGTGATTGTGTGTGTTTTTCGATCACGCATGACTCGAATACCTAAAAAATGTTTAATTTCGCTACAGTCTGTCATATCAAATGTATTGCTAAGTTCCACCTTGAATTTGTTCATCATTTTCATCGAATCAGCCAGAATTAGTAGATCATCGACATATATAGCAATAATTATCAGCGATTGATCATCTTGTCTTCTTCTTAGATAAATGCTGTGATCCGATTATAGTCTTGTAAAATTTGATTGGCTGAGATAGCTGTCGATCTTCTGATTCCACATACAAGGTGATTGCTTTAGTCTATATAATGATTGATTAAGCTTACACACAGCTCTCGGTGACAGCTCTGATTGGTCAATTCCTTCAGATACTATCATGTAGATCTTCTCATCAAGATTGCTATTCAGGAACACAGTTTTTATGTTCATTTGGTGAATTTCTAAGTTTAGGGTTGCACTGATCGATAAAAGTGCTCTGATTAATGTGAATTTCGCCACGGGAGCAAATGTTTCATCATAATCAATTCCTTGCTGTTGTGAATATCCCTTGGCAACTAATCTTGCCTTGTACCTGGCAACCGATCCATCAGTGTTGAGCTTCTTTTTAAATACCCATCTGCATCCAATCGGCTTGCATCCTACAGGCACCTCAGGTACAATCGTCCACATGTTATTATTCTTAAGTGATTTAAGCTCTTGATTGATCGCTTCCTCTCAAAGCTTTGTATCAGGCAGGGAAATTGCTTCCTTGTTGGTTATTGAGTCATTAGTCGATTCAATTAAATTAGCTTCTAGTATGTGATCTTGCTAAATTTGTAGAGCTTCAGTATTGATCAATTGTTCGATTGGCTCCTAGATGTTGTTGTTATCATTGTCATAGCCTAGCCATTTTACCAGATATTGCCTTTTTTCATCAATCTTACATTCTCTGATGATTGCTTCAATGACATATTCTTGATCTTCTGGGTTGATGATTGTTAGGGATTTTAATATAATAGATTCATCAAATGTGATATCGCGGCTGATCTCTATCTTCCTATTGGTTAGATCCTAGAGCCTATATACCTTCTTTTCATCATGATAGCCAATCATTTTAAGCTTTTTGGATCAGAGCGCCAGTTTCAACCTTTTTCCTTTATGAATATGCATATATGCATTAGCCTATATGACGCATAAGTTACTGATATCAGGCTTGTAACCATGCCATAATTCAAATGGTGAAGCACTCTCCTTATTGGCTCACATTGGCAATCAGTTGTGTAAATATGTAGCACTTGCGGCAAGTTCAGCCTAAAGTTTGTCAGGTATGTTGGCAGTAATTTTAATGGCCCAGATCAACTCCATCAATGTCTGGTTATATCGTTTGGTGACACCATTTTGTTGCAGCATGTCCAGCATCATCATTTCATGATGAATTCCATTTTTAATTAAAAATTTACATATCTTGGTGTTTACATACTCTCTCCCTCTATCAGACTGGAGAATCTTCAGTTTTTGGCCCGATTATGTTTCAGCGAATGCCTTGAATGCCCGGAATCAATCAAATATATCACTTTTGTTGTCAATAAAATATGTTGTGATGTAGCAAGTAGCATCATCGATGAATGTTAATATATATTTCGCTCCATTGACTGATGGCATGGGCATTGGCCCACACAGATCTGAGTGCACTCTTCCGATAGGCTCTATTGATCGATTTTTCGCATATCTGAAAGGCTTGTGGTGCGACTTTGCGTGTTCACACCCAGTACATATTTTGATTTGTTCGGTTGACAGCCACACATCTCTGAGCTCTATGACAAATTTGTTGATTGATTGCAGAGTATTTCGGCTCGGATAGCCCAGCTGGTGATGCTATAATGTATAGTCATCAATCTTGGAATTGGTGATGTTTGCTTCTAGTAGCTCTGGTAATGTCAATAAATAAAATAGATCGCCATCGGCTTGTCCGATTTTGATTTCCTCATAATCTGCACTGATTTTAATTACTGATCTGTTACTTTTGAAGGTTATATCATTTCCATCATGTATTAATGCCTGCACAGATATTAAATTTCTGGTGATTTCTGGTATATATAAAATGTCCTATAATTTCAGCTCATTGTTGAGCTCAATTATCCCAATGTGTGTGGTGCATAGCTTCTCATTCCCTGCATATGTGATCAAGCCATCGTGCTCAGCCACTGTCTTGAAAATCTCCCATTGGTTGAACATATGTTGCATGGCACCTGAATTGATAATAGTACTAATCACCAGATTTGCTTCGGCTCTTGGTTTAGCCTTTTCTTTTTCTGTTTTTACCTAATCATTAAATTTGTTACATTAAAATATTCCATATTCTCCCTCACAGACATAACATTTCCGAGGGTATCCTTGAAAATTCCCACCTCGATGGGCTCTGCGATCACTGCCTTGGTCGCCTCTATCATTATGATGACCTTCTCAATTGTTTCCATTATTGTTGTTATAGCCTCAGCTTCGTCCGGCACTTCCACCTCGGTTGCTGTGACTGCTACCTAGGTAATCATCTCGGTAGCTGCCTCAGTAGTCACCTCAGTCAGTCACGTGGGCTTCATTGCATCTTTGTTTACTATCCAGGTCGAATCTAATACATGTGAGTTGTAAAGCCTTCAGCATTGTCGATATATTCTCCCACGCAAGTATTAATTCCTGGTACCTGGAGCTTAGACCCCAGAGATATTGCGGTATAGCTTCTGTGTTAGTCATGTCTTCGATTTACACCATAATCTAGTTGAATGCATCATTATAATCTTCGATTAATCCTTTTTGCTTCATTATCACAAGCTTATCGCGCATTCGTAACAATTGTTCCATTGGTGCATATTTTTGTGTCATAGCCTCTTTAAGCTCATTCCACGAATTAAATTTTCCTGATGTGTTCATGTGCCTCCATAACCACATTCTAGCATTGCCTGTAATTTTACTGATCACTGCATTAACTTCCTCCTTTTATACTGATAGATCAGCACTGGTGATAAATTGCTCTATGGCATCAAAGTAATCAAACAATCTGGGTGCACCTCCTGACCCATCGAATTTGTTGATCGATCTCAGATACTCCTTTACCAGATCGTTAAGCTTTGTTGATGTTGTTAGTGATGGTGATTGTATTTGTATTTGTAGCGTGTTGCCTTCTGTAGCTGTGTTCTGATTGGTTGGCATGCTGGGTAATGCATTTGTTTTATTGATTTTTGCCATCAATTTGCCCAATAAGGTTGTTAGCATATCTAATTTATCTTCCTGATTTCTGATCGTTGTAGCCATCTGTTCCTGTCGATTGAGGCTAAATCCTATATTGCTCTGATGGTTGCTATCTAATCCTTCGTCATTATCAAGGGTTTGATATCTGTTGTCTGTTTTTGATTTAGACTGCAATCTTGTTGATCTTGTTGCTGACAATGATGTGTATAGGTTGTCCATTTTATTATGTTGTTGAATGCTATATCGTTACGTGTTGTTTATCACGTTGCTTTATCATGGTGTCATTTGTCATATTATTTATCGCATTGTTTGATGCGTTGTTTACAATGTTAAATAAACGCTTACTGTAATCGCAGTTATAATTGCTATGATTGCGTAGATCTCAGGTTGTCGAGCTGCAATTCGAGCGGCTTAGGGCTCATAACCTGTTAAAATTGATCTTCGAATATGTGTTTGGAGTAAAGAGCGCACTGGCTCATAAAGCCAATATGCGTGTATTTATTAATGCTAAAATATAATTGGTCGATACAAAACAAAGATCGTCTAAGCCACAATCGAGTGATATACAATCGATCATTGATAGAAGAGAGATATAATAAGCTAATAATTACAACAATAATAAGAGAGAAAGAAAAGTAATAGAATCTAAATAGTCTAATTATATAGTGTGATAATTACATCAGGAAGCTATTTTTAGTTCATAGTCTATAACTAGCATTTATACTTATAGGCTATTCTTAAGCTGTTTGCAGACTGTTCTAGCTGGTTTATAGTTTGCAATATTGTTCTAGAGGTGTTTATAGTTCATAATATTGTTCTAGTGGAGTTCTAGAATAGTTCACAGATGTTTACTAATAATAGTTCATAGTCTATGACTAGTATCTATATCTATAGCTATTTTGTATATAGCTTTTAGTAAAATAGTTCACAGCTTTTAGTAAAATAGTTTATAGATTAATTAACTATTTTTCTGATACAATGTACAACTTGATTGATTTTAAGTATATTTTGTAACTATATCTGTAGCTGTAAGCTACCCACTTTAGTAGTAAAGATACTACAAAGGATATATGCCACCTACTACAGCAGTGAGGATACTACTCTAGTAGTATTATAAAATTTACAATAACCAAATTATTATTTTTGTAGCAAAGCTATCTGTATTCTTTCAAATTTATATAAATACCCCCTCTATTTCTATTTAAATAAATTAGTTTACATAAAGTTTTAGAATATCTTAATATCAGTCATAGTAAAGCCTAAATAGTATAGCATATATGTAGCTAGTAGTAAGGATATGCAATAAAAATATTATATCCAACATTCTGAGTATTCTCACTTAGTATTATGATAATCAATATATAACTTGCTTAATTTTTGAGAATGTTCTATAACCCTCACTTCTGATGACAATTTCTGATTGATTATTCCTTAGATCATCTCTAAGTCATCTTTTATCAGATTGTTATGGTGAACTTTTTGTTATCATCATACAATTTATAATGATTAGATAGTATTTTTATCTATATTCTTTCATTTTTTTTTATATAAATATCTTTCTATTTTCTATATAAATAAATCAGTTTGTATAGAGTTTTAAAATATCTTAATATTAGTTGTAGTAAAGCCTGAAGAGTATAGCACATTTAGCTGTAGTAAGGATATGCAAAGGGAGATATCATGTCTGATACTGTGAGCATTCTCAATGAATAAATGATTGATTATTAATATATTGTGATGGAACATTTTGTGACAATATATAATTTGATTATGTGAGATCACAGTTATGTAACTCATAATAACACTGAGACTCGAAGTGTTATTGAAATCTGTAGTATTATTGAGATCTATAATTATATTATAACCTAAAATAGTATTTTGATCTGATATATTATTTCACAGCTCAATTACATTATAACCTGATATATCATTTTATTATATCTTAGCCAATCAATTTGTACCTTATATTTAGCTGAGCCAATCAGAAATTCAAGTAGTAACCTGGGTAGCTGCCCATATAGTGCCAAAATTATTAGCTTATTATATCTCTCTCCCTCATCAATGATCAATGCTACGTCACTCAATCGTGGCTTAGATGATCCTTGTCTGTATCGACCAATCATATATTAGCATTAATAAATACACGTATATTTGGCTTTTGAGCCATTGCGCTCTTTTACCCCCAAAGAAAAACACATTCAGAGATCAAAACTTCAACAGGTTATGAGCCCCAAGCTACTCAATTGCAGCTCAACAACCTGAGATCTATGCAATCATAGCAATTACAACTGCGATTACAGTAAGTGTTTATTTAACATTGTAAACAATGTGTCAAACAATACAATAAACAATGCAACAAATGACACCGTGATAAAGCAATGCGATAAACAACACATAACGATATAGTATTCAATGATATGATATAACGAAATGAACAATTTATACACATCGTCGTCAGCAACAAGATCGACAAGATTGCAGTCTAAATCAAAAACAGACAACAGATATCAAACCCTTGATGATGATGAAGGATTGGATAGCAATCATCAGAGCAATATAGGATTTAGCCTTGATTGACAGGAACAGATGGCTACAATGATCAGAAATCAGGAAGATAAATTAGATACACTGGCAACCCTATTGGGCGAATTGATGGCAAAAATTGACAAAACAAATGCATCACCCAGTGTGCCAACCAATCAGAATACAGCTACAGAAGGCAATATGCCACAAATACAAATATAATCACTATCACCAATAACATCAACAAAGCTTAATGATCTGGTGAAGGAGTATCTAAGATTGATCAACAAATTCAATGGGTCAGGAGGTGCACCCAGACTATTTGATTACTTTGATACCATAGAGCAATTTATCACCAGCACCGATCTATCAGTACAAAAGGAGAAAGTCAATGCAGCAATCAGTAAAATTACAGACAATGCTAGAATGTGGCTATGGAGGCACATAAACACATCGGGAGAATTTGATTTGTGGAATGAGCTTAAAGAGGCTATGATGCAAAAATACACACCAATGGAACAATTGTTATGAATACACAATAAGCTTGCGCTGATGAAGCAAAAGGGATCGATCGAAGATTATAATGATGCGTTCAACTGAATTATAGTGCAAATCAAAGATATGACCAATACAGAAGCTATACCACAATATCTCTAGGGTCTAAGCCCCAGGTACTGGAAATTAATACTTGTGCAAGAGAATATACTGACAACACTAGAGGCTTTACAACTCGCATGCATTAGGTTTGACCCGGATAGTAAGCAGAGGCGCAACAAAGCCTATGTGATAGACTGAGGCAGCTACTGAGGTGGCTACTGAGGCGGCAGTCATGGCAACTGAGGCGGAAGTGCCGGATGAGACCAAGGCTATAACAATGATAATGGAAACAATTGAGGAGGTTATCATAATGACAGAGGCGACCGAGGTGGTGATCACGGAGCCCATCAAGGCAGGAATTTTCGAGAACACCTTCAGAAATGTTATGTCTATAAGGGAGAATACGGAATATTCCAATGCAACAAATTCAACGATTAGGTAAAAACAGAAAAAGAAAAGGCTAAACTAAGAGCCGAAGCAAATCTGGCAATTGGTGCCATCATCAATTCAGGCGCCACACAGCATATGTTCAACCAATAGAAGATTTTCGAGATGGTGGCTGAGCACAATGGCTTGGTCATGTGTGCAGGGAATGAGAAGCTATGTGCCATGCACATTGGGATGATTAAGCTCAATAACGAGCTGAAATTATAGGACGTTTTATATGTACTGGAAATTACTAGAAATTTAATATCTGTGCAGGTGTTAACATGTGACGGAAATGACATAACCTTCAAAAGCGACGGATCAGTAATTAAAATCAGTGCAGATCATAAGGAAATCAAAATCGAATAAGCCAATGGCGACTTATTTCATTTATCGACATCACCAGAGCTAGAAGCAAACATTGCCAATTCCAAGATCGATGACTATACACTATAGCATTACCAGCTGGGCCATCCAGGCTGAAATACTCTACAATCAATCAACAAATTTATCACAGGGCTCAGAGATGTGTGGCTGCCAACTGCACAAATTGAAATATATGCCAGGTATGAATATGCAAAATCACACTACAAGCCTTTTGGACATGCGAAAAATCAATCAATAGAGCCTATCGGAAGGGTACACTCAGATCTGTGTGGGCCAATGCCTATGCCATCAGCCAATGGAGTGAAATATATATTAACATTCATCAATAATGCCACTTGCTATGTCACAATATATTTTATTAACAAAAGTGATACATTCGATTGATTCCGGGCATTCAAGGCATTCGCTGAAATGCAATCAGGCTGAAAACTAAAGATTCTCCAGTCTGATGGAGGGGGAGAGTATGTAAATACCGAGATGCATGAATTTTTAATTAAAAATAGAATTCATCATGAAATGACGATGCCGGACATGCCGCAACAAAACAGCATTACTGAATGATATAACCAGACATTGATGGAGTCGATCTGAGCCGTTAAAATCACTGCCGACATATCTGATGAACTTTGAGCTGAACTTACTGCAAGTGCTATATATTTACACAACCGATTGCCAACACGAGCCAATAAGGAGAGTGCTTTACCATTTGAATTATAGTATGGTCACAAGCCTGATATCAGTAACTTATGCGTCATATGGGCTGATGCATATATGCATATTTGCAAAGAAAAAAGGTTGAAACTAGCGCCCCTATCCAAAAAGCTTAAAATAATTAGCTATCATGACGAAAAAAAAGCATATAGGCTCTGGGATCCAACCAATAGGAAGATAGAGATCAGCTGTGATATCATATTTGATGAATCTATTATATTAAAATCCCTAACAATCGTCAACCCAGAAGATCAAGAATATGTCATTAAAGCGATTATTAGAGAATGCAAGATTGATGAAAAAAGGCAATATCTGATAAAATGGCTAGGCCATGACAATGATGATGACAATACCTGGGAGCCAATTGAACAATTAATAGACACTGAAGCCCTACAAATTTGGTAAGATCGCATGCTAGAAGCTAATTTAATTGAATCGACCGATGACTCAATGACCTACAAGGAAGCAATTTCCCTGCCCAATGCAAAGCTTTGGCAGGAAGCAATCAATCAAGAGCTTAAATTATTTAAGAATAATAATACATGGATGATTGTATCTGAGGTGCCTGTGGGACGCAAGCCGATTGGATGTAGATGGGTATTTAAAAAGAAGTTCAACACTGATGGATCAGTTGCCAGGTACAAGACAAGATTAGTTGCTAAGGGATATTCATAACAGCAAGGAATTGATTACTATAAAACATTTGCTCCCATGGTGAAACTCACATCGATCAGGGCACTTTTATTGATTGGTGCAACTCTAAACTTAGAAATTCACCAAATGGATGTAAAAACTACATTCCTGAATAGCGATCTTGATGAGAAGATCTACATGATGGTACCTGAAGGAATTGACCAATTGGAGCTATCACCGAGAGCTGTATATAAGCTCAATTGATCATTGTATAGACTAAAACAATCACCTTGTATGTGGAATCAGAAGATTGATAACTACCTCAGCCAATCAAATTTTACAAGACTACAATCAGATCACAGCATTTATCTAAGAAGAAGACAAGATAATCAATCGCTAATAATTATTGCCATATATGTCGACGATCTACTAATTCTGGCTGATTCTATGGAAACGATGAACAAATTCAAGGTGGAGCTTAGCAACGCATTTGATATAATGGACTGTGGTGAAATTAAACATTTTCTGGGTATTCGAGTCATGCGTGATCGAAAAACACACACAATCACAATTGATCAAAGTTACTTTGCCAATCAAATCATTACAAGGTTTAACATAATGGATGCCAAGCCAATCAGTACACCTTTTGATCCATCTATTCAACTCAAAGCTGAAGGGGGAAAATCTGCAGACCAAAATCTATTTAGACAAATGATCGGTAGCATAATGTACCTGATGATTGGGACAAGATCTGATCTAGCTACTGCTGTTAGCATCATCAGTCAATTTTCAGCCAATCCAATGCAAGAACATCACCATGCCCTCAAACGATTATTAAGATATATTAAAGGAACAGCTAATTATAAACTATGCCTTGGATGCGATCAGGATCTAAAGCTGATCGGTTTCAGTGATACCAACTGGGGAGGAGACATTAATACATGATGATCAACCACAGGGTATATTTTCAACCTATCAGGAGGAGCTATCAGCTGGTCAAGCAAATGCTAACCAACCATTGCTCTATCATCAACTGAAGCAGAATATATGGCATTAGCACATGTGATGAGAGAAGCTATTTGGCTACACACCCTATTGGATAAGCTAGGATATTTACAGAATTGTGTGACAACCTTATTTGAAGATAACCAATCAGCAATTGCCCTCACCAAAAACCCAATTAATTATGCTTGATCAAAGCATATTGACATTCAGCACCACTTTATTTGAGAGAAAGTTGAATCAAAGGTAATAGATATCATTTACATAGTAATAGATAAAATGATCACTAATGCATTAACCAAGCCACTTGTGTGACCCAGACTTGAAATGTTGATCACAAAAATGGGCTTATATAACTAACTTTTTTTTCCTTTTTTAAAAACTTTTATTTCCTTTATCATATCATTCTTATCACTTAAGTAGTATTTTACATATAGTTATTTGCAGTAAATGTACTTCATGGATGCCATTTGTGATGTACAGTTGAACATTTTATTTTTTTTTTGTTTTATTTATCAAGATATGTCAAGCAGGGGGAGTGTTGAAATTATTAGCTTATTATATCTCTCTCCCTCATCGACGATTGATGCTACGTCACTCAATTGTGGCTTAGATGATCCTTGTCTGTATCGACCAATCATATATTAGCATTAATAAATACACACATATTTGGCTTTTGAGCCATTGCGCTCTTTTACCCCCAAAGAAAAACACATTCGGAGATCAAAACTTCAATATATAATACCTTATAATTTCTTATAAATACTCCACTCACAATTATTAATAAAATTCAGACTGCAACAAGCTAGGAAGCTTACAACAGACAACCTGAGAGATACTGAAAGCCTTACTCAAGGAGTAAGCAATTGGGATAGTTTTGAGATTCTAATAGATATACTTTATTCAATTGATTGTACTTAAATCTTGCCAGTTAACACTTACACTAACATATTACCCTTCTTACATAAGATACTACTACATAAACCACTAAGACCCCTAAAAATATATTTTCTGCACTTGCTCAACTTTAAGTATTTCGCCGTTAATATATTTTAGTCTGCTACAATTAGTGCTAACTGGCAGGAAATCACTCAACACCTTGACCGATTTGTTACCTATATTGCATAACTGAACTTGCTGAAACCTATAGTGGAAGACAAAAGCAAGAATGGCACTACTACCACCACTGTCTGCATTATTACAACTATCTAGGAGAAGACCTTAAGAGAATAAAGAAACTATGACAGATAGACTACCTACCTTTTACAGATATACTAAGGAATATGTTCGAGAATTTCTGGATGATTTGAAAAGCTACTTTGCAGTTAAAGGAACAGTCAGCACTTGATGGATCTCTATTCTGGCTGCCCAACTTAGAGGATCTGCAAAAGAAACATACCACATGACCCTAATAGATGCAGCAGCTACTGGACTAGGAGAATTACTCCTTGCAGCCACTGCAGCAGCCAGAAATGGAGCCACAGCTGTAGCAATAGCCACCACTCATTGAGATACTATGAGAGCCTGGTTAGAAGAGAAATATTTCACTAAACAAAAGTGAGAATCAATTAAAGAACAACTATTCAATATGAAGATGTCAATCAACCAGTGCCCAGAAGATTGGGTTACTACCATCGACTAGTATATATAACTCTGTAGAGAAACTAGCCCAGTTGTGCAAGAAATGGTGTTTATGAATAGCTTACTCACAGATCTCCAACACCATATTAAGAGGTTTGGCCCCTGCAGAATGGACGAGAAAGTTAGGATGGCACAGGCCTTTTGGGACACTGAAGCAGGGCATTTAGCATCTCTATATAACAAGTTACTACAAGACTTACACAGGAAATTCAGTACTAGAATACCTGTGGTTCAAATGGTATCTGCATTAGCCAAACCACCTAAGGAGGACACCATTAAACCAACAGTCATAGCAAAAACAGGAAAGATAATACATGAGGATGAAATGGAAAAGATTACCAAGATATTCTCAGAAATGACAGCACACATAGCTGATCTTGAAGCTAAGGTGATTCACCAGAATAAGCAACCAAGAGAAACCTTTGTTACTGAAAAACACAATAAGACTGAGATGAATTGTTTCCTCTGTAGGAGACATAGTCACTTTGCCAAGGACTGCCAAACTAGAAGTTGGAAGGAAGGATGGGAAAGAGAGGAGGAAAAGAAGGCTAACCATGCTAATATAGTGCAAGAAATCGAAGAAGAGGATGAAGAATTTAGCGAAGAATATCTAGAAGCCTACCTTGTTGAAACAGTCAGCTGCACTACTACTAGGAAGACTCCCTACCTAAGGAAGAAACTGACTCAGGAACCTGAAGTTATTATCGAGAAACCTAAGAAGCCAATACAAAGACAACAGCTGAATAAGGATCAATGGGACAAAGCTTTCAAACAGATAATGCAACCTAGCGAGATGGTTATCTTAACTACTGGAGATGAAGAAATAACTGATCAGGAAGAAAACAAGGAAAAGAAGCCTAGGAGGGTTAGAGAATTTGAATATGATCTATGGTAAGATATTGCCAGTCAAAAGGCTAACATTATCTTTAAACAACTCTTCCAGATCATACTATCAATGAAGCAGAAGATGAAGATACAGATTATCAAAACCAAACTAACCATCCGATTTGAGGAAGTTAACACTGCCAAAGAACAAGAGGAGTGAATCTATACCTTATCTGCCTATGTACAATGTAACATTGGAGGTTTAGCTTACTTAGTTATTATTGACATAGGAGCAGGAGTCAGTATTATTATCAAGTATTTCCTAGATTGCCTAGAATAGGATATTGATGAACCCGCTACCTCTACCTTGGTTATCGCAAGTGGAAAAAGCAGTGTACCCTTAGGAGTACTCCGAGAAGTACCAGTCTAGTTTGAAACAGAAATCATATCTATCAGAATGGTTGTCACCAATGCACAATCCTACAATACTATCTTGGGTAATAGCTGGTTGAAGAAAGCTAAAGCCAGAATTGACCTGGATATACAAAGGTTAATCTTTATCAACCATAGAAGGAAGTTCAGCATACCTCTGAATATTCAGAAAGGAGTAGTACCGAAACTCACTCAGAGACTGGAAGATGAAAGTGACACAGATAAAGAAATAACCCCTGGACAGATATATCTCAACATGATAGAAGAAGAAGAAGCTAACATAGTAATCTATAGTAAATACCGCCACCTGACACCTTTGGAGAAGAACCAGTTGATTGAATATAACATGAGGAATACTAGATACCCATTCTGTGAGCAATGCATCTATTGTGCCAAAATGATGTATATTTGCAGTGATATGAAGTTGATACCTTACTAAGATACCTTGGAGATGCATTTGCCAACTGAGAAAAGAATCAAGAAACCAAGACTATCATAGACCCGCTGAAGGACTCCACTCTTAATGAACCATAGACCATATAATGGAGGGAACCCTCACCCATTTGCAGATAATACTAGAGAAGTATGGGATTGCTTTTGGACAAATATTGGACATATTGGTAAAGGATGTCTTTGGGGAAACCACAACATCTACCTGCAAGGATACTACTAGGATGAAGTCAACCTCTATGATCTTTGGGAATGCAAAAATTAGGTCAGATATCTGAACAAACCATATAATATCAACTATCATGGAACCTAGAAAGAATGTCATGACCAAGAATAAGAACAGATAGTACTCGGAGAAAACAAAGATGAGGAAGTACCTAATGAATGGAGCAATGAAGTCTATACTACCCAAACACCCATAGAAGTCAGAGCCTTATTCCAAGAAGATGATGAAGATGACAGACCTACCCTAATCAAAGAAAGCGATTCAGACTCAGAAGAAGAAATCATTGCACTAAAGAAAATAATTCACCTCGATAAATATATTGGCATGTGCTATTAGTGGTGGTAGGACTTATAGCAGAACTTACTTCAAGATATAACTCATGAACAGTAGAAGGAACTGAATGTCCCCACCTTCGAAGAAGTGTTTATAGTTGAAGAAAAGGAAACAGCAACTCAAGTTAAGAAACTGACAGAAAGTGCAACTATACCAAAGAGAAAAACTGAAGGAGCTGCAGGTTATGACCTATATGTAGATGAAGACTGCACCCTAGAACCAAAATCATCAGCCTTTGTAAAAACTGGAATCACTATCGCTCTACCACCTGGATAATGTATGTAAGTATGGGCAAGAAGTGGACTTTACTACAACTCTGGAATAGGAGCCTTCCCTGGATTAATAGATGAAGACTACAAAGGAGAAATTGAGGTTGGACTAGTTAACCACAACCACAACCAATTCAAGGTATACCAAGGAGATCAAATTGCTCAAATAATAATCATCAAATGTGAATAACAACCTTTGAAAGAAGTAGAAAACTTAGAAGAAACATGATGTAGAAAGAAAGAATTTGGATCGACTGGACAAGCAAATGTGATAATGAAAAGACTGGATGACCAGGAAAATGTTAAGAAGTACATCTACTCCCTCAATGAAAATCTGTTACCAAATCAGAAGAAGCAGTTACAAGACCTACTGAAGGAGTATAAGGATATCATTGCAATCAGTTTTAAGGATCTACCAGACCAAGCCTTCTTTACTCACCATATCGACACAGGAGATGCCAAACCAATCAAACAAGCACCCTACAGATTGCCAGTTAACTATCATAACTTTGTACAGAAGCATATTCAAGAGCTATTGGAGTTAAGAGTGATTATACAGTTGAAAAGCCCTTGGGCATTACCTATCAGCATAGTACCAAAGAAAGATGGACAGAGAATAGTTATTGATTATCACAAATTGAACTCAGTCATTAAAAAGTACACATATTCAATTCTGCACTCAGAAGACTTATAAAACATGTTGAAGAAGGCATAAATCTACTCAACTATGGACCTATGGGTAGGATATAATCAAATCGGAATAATACCCGAAGCATAGGAGAAGTCAGCATTTGTTACACCATTTGGACAGTACAAATTCACAAAAATATCCTTTGGACTCTGCAATGTACCTGCCACCTTCTAGGCTATAATGAATGAAATCTTCTATGACCTGATTAGACATAGAGTAATTGTGTATATCAACAATATTAACATTTATACTGAGAACTTCACAGAGCATATGGTGATCCTAAAGGAAGTATTTGAATGATTCAGAAAACATGGGCTAAGGATCAAGCTAACAAAATGCTACTTCGGACAGAAGAAAATTAAATACCTTGGATTTATAATTGACAGAAGAGAAATCTGCTCAGACCTGAAGAAGATTGAAATTATTAAAGCCTTCCTAACCTTGCAAGATAAGATAACCTTATAAGGATTCTTAGGACTAGTCTAGTTCTATAAAAGGTTTATCCCTGGTTACTTCAAAATTGCTACACCCCTACACAATTACAAAGAGATTTCTCCAAGTTAGAACTATACCTTGAAGTCTAACTTATAGAAAGAAAGGAGATGTGACAGAACATTTTGTGATGACATATAATTTGATCATATAAGATCACAGTCATGTGACTTGTAATAATACTGAGACTCGAAGTATTATTGAAACCTATAGTATTATTGAGATCTGCAATCACATTATAACCTAAAATAGTATTTCAATCTGATATATTATTTTGCTGTCCAATTATATTATAACCTGATATATCATTTTATTATATCTTAGCTAATCAATTTGTACCTTATATTTAGCTAAGCCAATTAGAAATTCAAGTAGTAATCTGGGTAGCTACCTATATAGCACCTTGTAATTTCTTATAAATACCCTGCTCACAATTATTAATAAAATTCAGACTGCAACAAGCTAGGAAGCTTACAACAGACAACCCAAGGGATACTGAAAGCCTTACTCAAGGAGTAAGTAATTGGGATAGTTTCGAGATTCTAATAGATATACTTTATTCAATCGATTGCACTTAAATCTTACCAGTTAACACTTACACTGATATATTACCCTTCTTAAAATGCTACTGTATAAACCGCTAAGACCCCTAAAAACATATTTTCTGCACTTGCTCAACTTCGAGTATTTCGCCGTTAATATATTTTAGTCTACTATAATATTAATTATATCTTGGTATCGACTGGCAGAAGAGTTATTGAAAAACTAACTCTCACATCCTCATTCAAGCAAGACTGAACTGTTATAACCAACTGAACTGTTATGACCATACAGACTTATTAAATTAATACTCTATATAAGTACAACTGGTATATGCTATAGGAAAACACTACTAGGAAACTCTATAGTATACATTGATTATAGATGCAGGTTTGAATTACTGGTTCAATCAGGTTCCATCTAAGACAAGACCTATGGACACATGATTACCAGAGAGCAAAATAGACAGAAGCAAATTATTAAATATAAATAGAGAGTAACATGAATTAAAAAATGAATTATTGAAAGGTAATGATGAGTAAACAGGTGTATTATAAATATAAAAAAAAAAAAAAATAAAAAAATTGCAAAAAAAAAAAAAATAAAAAAAAAAAAAA
>RBNK01000479.1:0-25329 GCA_003990785.1 Endogone sp. FLAS-F59071 | reverse complement strand
AAGGTTATGTCATTTCCGTCACGTGTCAACGCCCACATAGATATTAAATTTCTGGCGATCTCCGGTATATATAAGACGTCCCGTAATTTCAGCTCGTCGTCGAGCTCAATTGTCCCAACATGCGTCGTGCGTAATTTCTCATTCCCTGCACACGTGACCAAGCCGTCGTGCTCAGCCACCGTCTCGAAAAGCTCCAATTGGTTGAACATATGTTGCGTGGCGCCCGAATCGATGATAGCGCCGATCGCCAGATTTGCTTCGACTCTCGGTTTAGCCTTTTCTTTTTCTGTTTTTATCCAATCGTTGAATTTATTGCATTGAAATATTCCGTGTTCTCCCTCACAGACGTAACATTTCCGAGGGTGTCCCCGAAAATTCCTGCCTCGATTGGCTCCGCGATCACCGCCTCGGTTGCCTCTGTCATTATGACCTCCTCGATTGTTTCCGTTTTCGTTGTTGTAGCCTCGACTTCGTCTGGTGTGTCCACCTCGGTTGTCACGACTGCCGCCTCGGTAGCTGCCTCGGTCGCCGCCTCGGTAGCCGCCTTGGTAGCCGCCTCAGTCTGTCGCATGGGCTTCGTCGTGCTTTTGCTTGTTATCCGAGTCGAACCTGATGCATGCGAGTTGTAAAGCCTCTAGCGTTGTCGGCATATTCTCCCGCGCAAGTATTAATTCCTGGTACCTGGGGCTTAAACCCTGGAGATATTGCGGTATAGCTTCTGTGTCAGTCATATCTTCGATTTGCGTCATAATCCGGTTAAATGCGTCATTATAATCTTCGATCGATCCTTTTTGCTTCATCATCACAAGCTTATCGCGCATTCGTAACAATTGTTCCATTGGTGCGTATTTTTATATCATAGCTTCTTTAAGGTCATCCCACGAATCAAATTCTTCCAATGTGTTCACGTGCCTCCATAACCACATTCTAGCGTTGCCTGTAATTTTGCTGATCGCTGCGTTGACTTCCTCCTTTTGTACTGAAAGATTGGCGCTGGTGATAAATTGCTCTACGGCATCAAAGTAATCAAACAATCTGGGTGCGCCACCCGATCCATCGAATTTGTTGATCGATCTCAGGTACTCCTTCGCCAGATCGTTAAGCTTTGTTGATGTTGTTGGTGATGGTGATGGTCATGGCGTGTTGCCTTCTGTAGCTGCGTTCTGATTGGTTGGCGCACTAGGTGATATGATCGTTTTGTCGATTTTTGCCATCAATTTGCCCATTAGGGTTGCAAGCATGTCTAATTTATCTTCCTGATTTCTGATCGTTGTAGCCATCTGTTCCTGTCGATCGAGGCTAAATGCAATATTGCTCTGATGATTTCTATCCAATCCTTCATCATCATCGTCAGAGGGTTGATATCTATTGTCTGTTTTTGATTTAGATCGCAATCTTGTCGATCTTGTTGCTGATGACGATGATGCGTATAGGTTGTCCATTTCGTCGTGTCGCGTCGTTGAGTGCTACGTCGTTACGTGTTGTTTATCGTGTTACTTTATCATGGTATTGTTTGTCGCGTTGTTTATCGCTTTGTTTGACGCGTTGTTTACGATTTTAAATAAACACTTACAGTAATCGCAGTTGTAATTGTGTATATGATTGCGTAGATCTCAGGTTGTCGAGCTGCAATTCGAGCAGCTTGGGGCTCATAACCTTTTGAAATTTGATCTTCGAATGTGTGTGTTTGGAGTAAAGAGCACACTGGCTAATGAAGCCAATATGCGTGTATTTATTAATGCTAAATTATGATTGGTCGATACAAACAAAGATCGTCTAAGCCACAATTGAGTGACGTATGATCGATCGTTGATGCATCGATCATTGATAAAAGAGATATAATAAGCTAATAATTACAACAACAAATGCACGATAAGCTTGCGATGATAAAGCAAAAAGGATCGATCGAAGATTATAATAACGCATTCAACCGAATTATGGCGCAAATCGAAGATATGACCGACACAGAAGCTATACTACAATATCTCCGAGGTCTAAGCCCTAGGTACCAGGAATTAATACTTGCGCGGGAGAATATGCTGACAACGCTGGAGGCTTTACAACTCGTATGCATCATGTTCGACCTGAATAACAAGCAGAGGCGTGACGAAGCCCATGCGACAGACCGAGGCAGCTACTGAGGCAGCTACTGAGGCGGCGACTGAGGCGGCGACAGAGGCGGCTACCGAGGCGGTGGTCGCGACAACCAAGGTGGAAGCGCTGGATGAAGCCAAGGCTATAACAATGATAATGGAAACAATCAAGGAGGTCATAATGACAGAGGCGACTGAGGCGGCGATCGCAGAGCCAATCGAGGCGGGAATTTTTGGGGACACCCTCGGAAATGTTACGTCTGTGAGGGAGAACACAGAATATTTCAATGCAACAAATTCAATGATTGGGTAAAAATAGAAAAAGAAAAAGAAAAGACTAAACCGAGAGCTAAAGCAAATCTGATAATTGGCACCATCATCGATTTGGGCACCACGCAACATATGTTTAACCAATTGGAGCTTTTTGAGATGGTGGCTGAGCATGATAGCTTGGTCACATGTGCAGGGAATGAGAAATTATGCGCGACGTACATTGGGACAATTGAGCTTGACGACAAGCTGAAATTACGGGACATCTTATATGTACCGGAGATCACCAGAAATTTAATATCTGTGCAGGTGTTGACACGTGACGGAAATGACATAACCTTCAAGAACGACAGGTTAGTAATTAAAATCAGCGTGGATCACGAAGAAATCAAAATTGGACAAGCCAATGGCGACCTATTTCATTTATCAACATCACCAGAGCCAGAGCTAGAAGTAAACATCGCCGATTCCAACATAGCTGATTCCAAGATTGCAAACATTGCCGATTCCAAGATTGATGACTATACATTATGGCATCACCGATTAGGCCATCCGGGCCGAAACACTCTACAATCAATCAACAAATTTGTCACAGGGCTTGGAGATGTGCGGCTGTCAACCGGACAAATCAAAATATGCGCTGGGTGTGAACACGCAAAGTCACACCGCAAGCTATTCAGACACGTGAAAAATCGATCGATGGAGCCTATCAGAAGGGTGCACACAGATCTGTGCGGGCCGATGCCCACGCCATCAGTAAATGGAGCAAAATATATATTAATATTTATCGATGACGCCACTCGCTACGTCACAATATACTTTATTGACAACAAAAGTGATACATTTGATCGATTCCAGACATTCAAGGCATTCGCCGAGACGCAATTGGGCCAAAAACTCAAGATTCTCCAATCAGATAGAGGAGGAGAGTATGTAAACACCGAGATGTGCAAATTTTTAATCAAAAACGGAATTTATCACGAAATGACGATGCTAGACATGCCGCAACAAAATGGTATAGCCGAACGATATAACCAGACATTGATGGAGTCAATCCGGGCAGTTAAAATTACTGCCGGCATACCTGATGAACTTTGGGCGGAACTTGCCGTAAGTGCTACATATTTACACAACCGATTGCCAATGTGAGCCAATAAGGAGAGTGCTTCACCATTTGAATTATAGCACAGTCACAAGCCTGATATCAGTAACTTGCGCGTCATATGGGCTGACGCATATATGCATATTCACAAAGGAAAAAGGTCGAAACTGGCGCCCCGATCCAAAAAGCTTAAAATGATTGGCTATTATGACGAAAAGAAGGTGTACAGGCTCTGGGATCCAACCAATAGGAGGATAGAGATCAGCCGCGACGTTACATTCAATGAATCTATTATATTAAAATCCCCAACAATCGTCAACCCAGAAGATCAAGAATATGTCATCGAAGTGATCATCGGAGAATGCAAGATTGATGAAAAAAGGGAATATCTAGTTAAATGGCTAGGCTATGATGATGACAACAACACCTGGGAGCCAATTGAACAATTGATTGATACTGAAGCTCTACAAATTTGGCAAGATTGCATGTCAGAAGCTAATTTAATTGAATCAACTGATGACCTAATAACCTACAAGGAGGCAATTTCTCTGCCTGACGCAAAGCTTTGGGAGGAAGCGATCAATCAAGAGCTTAAATCACTTAAGAATAATAATATGTAGACGATTGTACCTGAGGTGCCTGCAGGATGCAAGCCGATTGGATGCAGATGGGTATTTAAAAAGAAACTCAACACTGATGGATCAGTTGCCAGGTACAAGGCGAGATTAGTGGCCAAGGGATATTCACAATAGCAAGGAGTTGATTATGATGAAACATTTGCTCCTATGGTGAAATTCATGTCGATCAGGGCACTTTTATCAATCGGAGCAACCCTAAACTTAGAAATTCACCAAATAGATGTAAAAACTGTGTTCCTGAATGGCGATCTTGATGAAGAGATCTACATGATGGTATCTGAAGGAATCGACCAATTGGAGCTGTCACTAAGAGCTGTGTGTAAGCTCAATCGATCACTGTATGGACTAAAGTAATCACCTCGTATGTAGAATCAGAAGATCGACAACTACCTCAGCCAATCAAATTTTACAAGACTACAATCGGATTACAGCATTTATCTAAGGAGAAGACAAGACGATCAATATCAATCACTAATAATTATTGCCATATATGTCGACGATCTACTAATTCTGGCTGATTCGATAGAAACAATGAACAAATTCAAGGCGGAACTTAGCAACGCATTCGATATGATAAACTGTGGCGAAATTAAACATTTTTTGGGTATTCGAGTCATGCACGATCGAAAAACACACATGATCACAATTGATTAAAGTCACTTCGCCAATTAAATCATTACAAGGTTTAACATGACGGATGCCAAGCCAATCAGTATACCCCTTGATCCATCCATTTAACTTAAAGCTGAAGAGGGAAAATCTGCAGACCAAAGCCTATTCAGACAAATGATCGGTAGCATAATGTACCTGATGATTGGGACGAGACCTGATCTAGCTGCTGCTGTCAGCATTATTAGTCAATTTTCGGCCAATCCAATGCAAGAACATCACCACGCCCTCAAACGATTATTAAGATATATTAAAGGAATAGCCAATTATAAGCTGTGCCTTGGATGTGATCAGGATCTAAGACTAATTGGTTTCAGTAATACCAACTGGGGAGGAGACATTAATACATGATGATCAACTACGAGATATATTTTCAACCTATCAGGAGGAGCTATCAGCTGGTCAAGCAAACACCAACCAACCATTGCCCTATCAACAACTGAGGCAGAATATATGGCATTAGCACATGCAATAAAAGAAGCCATTTGGCTATGTACCCTATTGGATGAGCTAGGATATTTGCCAAATTGTGCAACAACCTTATTTAAAGACAACCAATCAGCAATTGCCCTCGCCAAAAATCCAATTAATCATGCTCGATCAAAGCATATCGACATTTAGCATCACTTTATTCAAGAGAAAGTTGAATCAAAGGTAATAGATATCGTTTATATGGCGATAGATGAAATGATCGCCGATACATTAACCAAGCCACTTGTGCGACCAAGACTTGAAACATTGATCGCAAAAATGGGCTTATGTAACTAACTCTTTTATTCTAAAACTTTTATGTTCTTTATCACGTCATTCTTATCACTTAAGTAGTATTTTATATATAGTTATTTGTAGTAAATGTACTTCATAGATGCCATTTGTGATGTACAGTTGAACACTCTATTTTTATTCTTTTATTTTTATTTTTATTTATTTTTCTTTCTTGAGATATATCAAGCAGGGAGAGTGTTGAAATTATTAGCTTATTATATCTCTCCCATTAACGATCGATCATTACGTCACTCAATCATGGCTTAGACGATCTTTATTATATCAACCAATCATAATTTAGCATTAATAAATACATGCATATTGGCTTCATAAGCCAGTGCACTCTTTTACTCCAAAAACACATACATTCGAAGATCAAATTTCAACACTACTATAGTCTTTATTAAAAACTTTGATGATTTTGTGTTTTTATAGCTATTTGGTTATTTTGTACTTGTTAGAGTCCTTAACACCTCTGTGAGATTGTTGTAATTTGTTCAAGATACTGCTATGATCTTTAGAGACTTCTTCATCTTAGATCTTGGACATGTTTTCTAAGGGCTTAGCTTCATTTATAGATTTCAGTATAAACTCATTTATAGACTTTGGTATAGACTTATTTATAGACTTCAGTACAGACTTATTTATAGACTTTAGTGCAGACTCATTCATGGACTTCAGTATAGATTTCCTAGCTCTGGTCCTAACCATTAGGATATTGGTATCCTTTTGACAGAGTACTAGAGAAACTTATAGAGAATTTTGTTTTTGGATAGTTTTTTTCTTGTTTTTGTTTTTTAGATTTTTTTTTTTGTTTTTTTTTTATTATAAAACAATAGAAAAATAATGCCTTTTTATACTTGAGATCATTGCTGAAAGTTCGGCTAGTTTGGTGAAGTTGGTAGATAAAAAAATATTATAGAAAATATTTTGCAGAATAAGAAAGCTCAATAAATGAAAAAGTCTAACAAATAAGAAAGTTTAACAAATAAATGTGATAAAAGAATATATAAAAATAAATATGCCATTTCATTTCGACTGAGCCAATCAAAATTCAAGGTATTATACTCTATCATGCTCTATTTTAAGTATTTATAACATTTTGAGTATTTACAAATCTTGTTTTTATTCCTTAGAAACCTCTAGTTCAACCTTAGAAATACAAAATTTCTATGTTTATACCCTTGCCTTTTTAAAATGCATATATAAACACTCCTATTTAGTCTTTTGCATTTGGTAAACAAAACATGAATATTATAGTATTTTGTCAAACAATATCTTCACTTATAGCATCAGAAAAATGATTAATTAATCTATGAACTATTTTACTAAGAGCTGCAAGCTATTTTACTAAGAGCTACAAACAAAATAGCTATGAATACAGATGCTAGTTATAAACTACAAACTATTATTGGTAAATAGCTATGAACAGCTACAAACTACCCTAAAACTCTGCAAGAACAATATTGTGAACCATAAACTAGCTAGAATAGCCTACAAACAGCTTGCGAACAGCCTATGAGTATGGATGCTAGTCATAGACTATAAACTGAAAATAGTTTCCTAATAAGTGTTTGTTTCCTAAACTTTATGATTAATATAAAGCTTTTTTATATCTTCTGCAATCAGAGATTCAAATCTTTCTTAGGCCTTGCTTGATATACTTATAAAAAACACAATATCTATACTCAATATTTGTCCAAAAGCTGAAAAGCCAAACCTTTTATAAATAAGGATATTCCAGTTCATCAATACTTTAAGGATTTTACAATAGTCTATATTAATAAAACAAAATATCAAAACCATGATTCCCAGTTATTACTACCTACCAACTATACTATACTAGTATATAAGCAACCATCAAGTCTATATACTCTAGATATTCAGATTAAATATGTACAACTAGTCATTGACAGCAAACCAACTATAACTAATGTCATTTACAAATTAACTACTATTGACAGTAAACCAACTGCAACTGATATTATCTATAAACTAACTATCATTGATAGCAAACTAACTACTATTGATAGTGAGCCAACTATAACTGATTTTATCATCTACAAACTAATAACTGATAATGAACCAACTAATTATATTATCTACAAACTGACTGGTAGCATGGTTTTTAATAGTAAGAAAGTATATATACAATACAGTAAGTTTATAAAAAAAAACTCCAATAGGTATCCAAGTCTGATGTAAACAATTCTCTATACCCCTGGAAGTACAAAGTGTTGTAATTATTAGCTTATTATATCTCTCCTATCAATGATCGATGCATCAATGATCAATCATACGTCACTCAATTGTGGCTTAGACAATCTTTGTTTTGTATCGACCAATCATAAATTAGCATTAATAAATACATGCATATTGGCTTTATTAGCCAGTGTGCTCTTTACTCCAAACACACATTCGAAGATCAAATTTCAACAGGTTATGAGCCCCAAGCCACTCGAATTGCAGCTCGACAATCTGAGATCTACACAATCATTTACGCAATCACAACTGCGATTACTGTAAGTATTTATTTAACATTGTAAACAATATATCAAACAAAGTGATAAACAACGCGACAAATGACATTGCGATAAAGCAACGCGATAAACACGTAACAACATGACACAACGAAATGGACAACCTATACGCATTATTGTTATCAGCAACAAGATCGACAAGATTGCAGTCTAAATCAAAAACAGATAACAGATATCAACCCCCTGACGATGACAACAAAGGATTGGATAGAAACTATCAGAGCAATATCGCATTTAGCCTCGATTGACAGGAACAGATAGCTATAACGATCAGAAATCAGGAAGATAAATTAGACACGCTTGCAACCCTAATGGGAGAATTGATGGCAAAAATTGACAAAACGATCACATCACCTAGCGCGCCAACCAATCAGAACGCCACTACAGAAGGCAACATGCTACAAAGACAATCACCATCACTATCACCAACAACATCAACAAAGCTTAACAATCTGGCGAAGGAGTACCTGAGATCAATCAACAAATTCGATAGATCAGGTGGTGCACCCAGATTGTTCGATTACTTTGATGCTGTAGAGCAATTTATCACTAGCGCCAATCTATCAGTACAAAAGGAGGAAGTCAATGCAGCAATCAGCAAAATTACAGGCAACGCTAGAATGTGGTTACGGAGGCACATGAACACATCGGGAGAATTTGATTCATAGGATGAGCTTAAAGAGGCTATGATGCAAAAATATGCACCAATGGAACAATTGTTACAAATGCGCGATAAGCTTGTGATGATGAAGCAAAAAGGATCGATTGAAGATTATAATGACACATTCAACCGGATTATGGCGCAAATCGAAGATATGACCGATATAGAAGCTATACCACAATATCTCCAGGGTCTAAGCCCCAGGTACTGAGAATTAATACTTGCGTGGGAGAATATGCCGACAATGCTGGAGGCTTTACAACTCGCATGCATCAGGTTCAACCTAGATAACAAGCAAAGGTGCGATGAAGCCCACGTGACAGACTGAGGCGGCTACCGAGGCAGCGACCGAGGTGGATACCAAGGCGGCAACCGAGGCGGCTACTGAGGCGGCGGTCGCAACAATCGAGGCAGAAGCACCGGATAAAGCCGAGGCTATAACAACGATAACGGAAACAATCGAGGAGGTCATAATGACAGAGGTGACCAAGGTAGCAATCGCGGAGCCAATCGAGGCGAGAATTTTTAGGGACACTCTTGGAAATGTTATGTCTGTAAGGGAGAATACGGAATATTTCAATACAACAAATTCAACAATTGGGTAAAAACAGAAAAAGAAAAAGCTAAACCAAGAGCCGAAGCAAATCTGGCGATCGGCACTATCATTGATTCGGGCGCCACGCAACATATGTTCAATCAATTGGAGCTTTTCGAGATGGTGGCTGAGCACGACGGCTTGGTTACGTATGCAGAGAATAAGAAATTATGCGCAATGTACATTGGGACAATTGAGCTCGATGACGAGCTGAAATTACGGGACGTCTTATATGTACCGGAGATCGCCAGAAATTTAATATCTGTGCAGGCATTGACACATGACGGAAATGACATAACCTTCAAGAGCGACGGATCAGTAATTAAAATCGGCACGGATCATGAAGAAGTCAAAATCGGACAAGCCGATGGCGACCTATTTCATTTATCGACATCACCAGAGCTAGAGCTAGGAGCAAACATTGCCGATTCCAATATCACCGATTCCAAGATTGCAAACATCGCCGATTCCAAGATCGATGACTATATATTATAGCATCACCGACTAGGCCATCCGGGCCAAAATACTCTGCAATCAATCAACAAATTTGTCACAGGGCTCGGAGATGTGCGACTGTCAACCGGACAAATTGAAATATGCGCCGGGTGTGAACATGCAAAGTCGCACCACAAGCCATTCAAACATGCGAAAAATCGATCGATGGAGCCTATCGGAAGGGTGCACACAGATCTGTGTGGGCCGATGCCCATGCTATCAGTCAATGGAGCAAAATATATATTAACTTTCATCGATGATGCCACTCGCTACATCAAAACATATTTCATTGACAACAAAAGTGATACATTTGATCGATTCCAGACATTCAAGGCATTCGCCGAGATGCAATCGGGCCGAAAACTCAAGATTCTCCGATCAGATGGAGGAGGAGAGTACGTAAACACTGAGATGCACGAATTTTTAATCAAAAACGGAATTCATCACGAAATGACGACACTGGACACGCCGCAACAAAACGGTGTAGCCGAATGATATAACCAGACATTGATGGAGTCAATCTGGGCAGTTAAAATTACTGCCGGCATACCTGACGAACTCTGGGCAGAACTTGCCGCAAGTGCTACATATTTATGCAACCGATTGCTAACATGAGCCAATAAGGAGAGTGCTTCACCATTTGAATTATGGCACGGTCACAAGCCTGATATCAGTAACTTGCGCGTCATATGGGCTGACGTATATATGCACATTCGCAAGGGAAAAAGGTCGAAGCTGGCGCCCCAATCCAAAAAGCTTAAAATGATTGGCTATCACGATGAAAAGAAGACATACAGGCTCTGGGATCTAACCAATAGAAGGATAGAGATCAGCCGCGACATTACATTCGATGAATCTATTATATTAAAATCCCCAACAATCGTCAACCCAGAAGATCGAGAATATGTCATTGAAGCGATCATTGGAGAATGCAAGATTAATGAAAAAAGGGAATATCTGGTTAAATGGCTAGGCTATGATGATAATGACAACACCTGGGAGCCAATCGAACAATTGATCGACACTGAAGCTCTACAAATTTGGCAAGATCGGATGTCAGAAGCTAATTTAATTGAATCGACCGATGACCCAATAACCTACAAAGAGGCAATTTCTCTGCCTGATGCAAAGCTTTGGGAGGAAGCGATCAATCAAGAGCTTAAATCACTTAAGAATAATGACACATGGACGATTGTACCTGAGGTGCCTGCGAGATGCAAGCCGATTAGATGCAGATGGGTATTTAAAAAGAAACTCAACACTGATGGATCGGTTGCTAGGTACAAGGCGAGATTAGTTGCCAAGAGATATTCACAACAGCAAGGAATTGATTACGATGAAACATTTGCTCCTATGGCAAAATTCACATCGATCAGAGCACTTTTATCGATCGGAGCAACCTTAAACTTAGAAATTCACCAAATAGATGTAAAAACTGCGTTCCTGAATAGCGATCTTGATGAAGAGATCTATATGATGGTACCTGAAGGAATCGACCAATTGGAGCTGTCACCAAGAGCTGTGTATAAGCTCAATCGATCACTGTATGGACTAAAGCAATCACCTCGTATGTGGAATCAGAAGATCGACAACTACCTCAGCCAATCAAATTTTACAAGACTACAATCGGATCACAGCATTTATCTAAGGAGAAG
Organism: Endogone sp. FLAS-F59071; assembly: GCA_003990785.1. Taxonomy (NCBI): domain Eukaryota; kingdom Fungi; phylum Mucoromycota; class Endogonomycetes; order Endogonales; family Endogonaceae; genus Endogone; species Endogone sp. FLAS-F59071. The sequence goes on along the minus strand of RBNK01000479.1, from coordinate 13,846 downwards.
ACAAGATGATCAATATCAATCACTGATAATTATTGCTATATATGTCGATGATCTACTAATTCTGGCTGACTCGATGGAAACGATAAACAAATTCAAGGCGGAACTTAGCAATGCATTTGATATGACGGACTGTGGCGAAATTAAATATTTTTTAGGTATTCGGGTCATGTGCAATTGAAAGACACACATGATCACAATTGATCAAAGCCACTTCGCCAATCAAATCATTACAAGGTTTAACATGACGGACGCCAAACCAATCAGTACACCCCTTGATCCATCCATCCAACTCAAATCTGAAGAAGGAAAATCTGCAGATCAAAGTCTGTTCAGACAAATGATCGGTAGCATAATGTACCTGATAATCAGGACGAGACCTGATCTAGCTGCTGCTGTCAGCATCATCAGTCAATTTTTGGCCAATCCAATGCAAGAACATTACCACGCTCTCAAATGATTATTAAGATATATTAAAGGAACAGCCAATTATAAGCTGTACCTTGGATGCGATCAGGATCTAAGACTGATCGGTTTCAGTGATGCTAACTGGGGAGGAGACATTAACATACGATGATCAACCACGGGATATATTTTCAACCTATCAGGAGGAGCTATCAGCTGGTCAAGTAAACACCAAGCAACCGTTGCCCTATCAACAACTGAGGCAGAATATATGGCATTAGCACATGCGACAAAAGAAGCTATTTGGCTACGCACCCTATTAGATGAGCTAGGATATTTGCCGAATTGTGCAACAACCTTATTTGAAGACAACCAATCAGCAATTGCCCTCACCAAAAATCCAATTAATCATGCTCGATCAAAGCATATTGACATTCAGTACCACTTTATTCGAGAGAAAGTTGAATCAAAGGTGATAGATATTGTCTACATAGCGACAGATGAAATGATCGCTGATGCATTAACCAAGCCACTTGCGTGACCAAGACTTGAAATGTTGATCACAAAAATGAGCTTACGTAACTAACATTATTTCTTTAAAAATTTTATGTTCTTTATCACATCATTCCTATCACTCAAGTAGTATTTTACATATAATTATTTGCAGTAAATGTACTTCATAGATGACATTTGTGATGTACAGTTGAACACTTTACTTTTATTCTTATTTATTTATTTTTTATCGAGATATATCAAGCAGGGGGAGTATTGTAATTATTAGCTTATTATATCTCTCCTATCAATGATCGATGCATCAACGATCGATCATATGTCACTCAATTGTGGCTTAGACGATCTTTGTTTTGTATCGACCAATCATAAATTAGCATTAATAAATACACACATATTGGCTTCATTAGCCAGTGCGCTCTTTACTCCAAACACACATTCGAAGATCAAATTTCAACACAAAGGTGAAATTTAGCTTATAGAGCTATTATTTTGAAATAGGAATGTATCTTGAATAACTGCAGATAGTCTACTTAGTGCTTTTATAAATAAACAAATTTCAATAGTAGACAGCTCTATCTAATTTATAAACTCCAAAGAAATGATAGAACTATTAGATATGGCAGCAAAACAAGGAATGATATATATACTCCAAATCTTTTCATATATACAAGTATAGCTTATAATAAATACTTATTCTATAATTTATTTAATCCTTTTATAGTAAAGTTTTCACTATTACAAATAAGTCTGAGACTTGAACTGAGCTATAGAAGTTGTTTTTTCAAGATTTTCTTACTGTAATATAAAAATTAATATTAAATTCTTCTTTCAAGAATAATATTATTTTCAAAGTAGAGAAATACTTTAGTTTGGAAACTTGTTAATACTCAGAGATTCATTGGAGTAATATTTGATAGGAGATTCAGATAATAAATAATATTTACACTTTATCTTTTCAGTTTATGAATAACAATTAATTATCTATAGATTATTATTAAGTTACTCTTTCCTTTTATAGTTTGTAGATTAAACTTTTTGCTGGTATAACTGTAGTCCCAGTATTGCTCAAAATAGACCAAATACATTGCAATCTACTCATATATACTAAATATACCTACTGTATATATTGATTGGCAATATATCAAAATGTATTTAGTAAATATATTCTTGAAATACATTTCTGGTGATTGTATATTTTCTAATCTTTGAGGAAATACTAAAGGAGACTAAGATGAAGATTTTTCATAAAGCAAAGGCAATTCTATATCATATATATAGCATAGATTCTCAAAGACCTTATTGAAGCAGGAAAGAGATAAGTTTTTAGTTCGCAAACTTTAATTTTCTTTTTCTTTAATAAAATTTATTATTAATTATCAAATATAAATAAATTTTTAGTAGTATCATTATGTGTGAACCAGATGGTAGACTTTGTAATTGTTATCTAGTAGTTATATCATTTATAGCTGACTATTCAGAAGTATATTTGATATGCCTAGTTAATACAAACTATGCCTGCCTAGTGTGTATGGCTTCTAAGGACAAATTTTCTTATCTTAATGAGAAATATCATCTATAAACAGTCACTGAAATGAAAAAAATAATTGCAAGTATATCCAAGAGTATTTCAAAAAGTGATAACTAAAAGGCTAAGAGACTTCTATAGAAATATATAATAAAAGGGCAAAAAGTATATATATTTAAGTACAGTTAGAAATGAAATTTGCTCTGAACATTTTTATTTACAAATCTTATTTCTATTAAATTAATTTATCTAAAATGTTTTGTAGGAACTGCTCTTTATAAATGTTTACTCTACAATTATATCTGACATACTTTATTAAATTAAAAAAGATGTCTAGGAATATTTTGTCAATTTAACTCTAAAAATTATTAGATGAAGTTATAGTTTGCATATAGCAAATCAATTAATACTTAAAATAGATCTTTGTATCTATCTTATTTCAAGATATTCTAGACTTAGAAAATTCAGTAAGAGAATTTCTCATTTATCTCAGATAACAGCAGCTGAATACTAATAATTAATAAGGGTATATTTATTATTATTCTAGAAATTGATTAAGAAGTTTATAAATATATTATTAATATTTTATCTATTTTTATAGATTTTTATCCTATGCATAAGAGGCCTTTTATCATTGTCTAAGGTTACTGAATGTCTTATATGTTTTGTCAAATGGTATTTCTATATCTTTGTACTGATTTAGACTGAAAAAATGCTCATAGATCAAGATGTACTATTATCTTAGTTCAATAACTTGAAAGAACTATTTGTGAAGATATTGCCAAGTTCTTTAAACTTCCTGAAGTTACATTTGCTTTAAGATATTTCAGAGTTGACTAGAAGATTTGGTACACTGAATAATGCTGATATAGAAATAACTAAACACTAATATTACATTAAAGTTAAAACACTATATTGGTGAACAAACAAGTGAGACCCTCTCCCTTAAGTAGTCAAGTTTGTAGAACATAGAATGATACTTGAAGATAAGCTTGATCAAATATTGACTGATAATAATAAGTCCACAGATACTAAGCTTCTAATTGCTGAAAATTACTAATATCTAAATATGTAGTATAATTTCTGAAATTCATATCAATGAGGCCTCAAAAATATTCAATATAAATGACCTCAAACTTACTATTCAAACCTTTTTTTTTTCATAATCTTAGGTTTATTAGAGAAAGACATTATCATTATATAAATAGAAAAAATCTCTCAAAACTTTTAAATTCACTGGTAAGTCCAATAGTAAGTCTGTTAGTCTATTTATTCAATCTGCAAACTGTAAATATTAGAAATAAATATAATTTTTTTATTCCAAATAGATTATAGTATATACTTCCCTATCCATTAGAGTCTGCAATCTATATTGCCAAATGAAGCAATTACTAGGTATATTTTATCAAATAATTTGCTACAATCTACAGTTCCATAGAACTCCATAATATGATTGAGTTGTTTTATATGATCTCATGGACAAAAATTTCAAAAAGTAGCAAGATATAGACAAATATCTCTTTACTCAAGTTTGAATACTGTTCAAGATCAAGTATGAAAAAAACATTTATCATTTTATATACTTAGAGTACAATATTACTAATATTCCTATACATTCTAAAGCACTTAGTAGAAAAACTAATATGGTTACCCAAGATCATAAAACAAATATAGCTATAACTGTGTAATTCAGGAAGTTTACTATTATGTTGGTGGATACTATTATAAGGGTAATTCATATACAGCCTTTGTTTCAGAAACAAGATTCAGTACAAAATCTGTTGGCAGCTAACTTAGATATATATTCTTTTAATTCATACTTAGTTAACAAATATGTGGACTATATTTCTTGAGAAGAACTCTTTTAAATAAATCAGTAAAACTTTAACTAGTTTACAAACTATTTTACTAAGAGCTAAAAACAGAATACAAAATAAAATATATATGAACTAAATATGTCCTAGATACGAATCTATTAATAAACACAAACTGATAATATATAAACTAAGACTTTACACAAACAAAATACTATTAGGTAAATATATATTGCAGTCATATGGACACAAACAAAGGCAAACTGATATGAATATAAATTTGTTATTATGAATATAAACTGTTTAGAAATATTTTTCTAATGCTTATATTGATATTAAAAATTTATCCATCTTTCAATTTCATATCTATAGTAATTATTTTAACCTATACAATATATAATTAAGCTTGTAGATAGAATCTTTCTTATATTTAAAGTTCTTATTATCTCCTTGAGTATCTAGTGTGATAATCAACATGCAACTTGCTCAATTTGTGAGAGCTTGCTACCCATTTTTGGAGTTACCATAACCCTCTGTGTCCTTCAGTTTTTAGTTAGTGTTGTTTTTAATAAGTGATCTCACCACCAGCGACCAATCTCATTTTTATCAACAAAATATTATTTGCAGTTATTGAGTCATACTTGTAGTGAGGTCTTTATTATTTTGTTCATTCAGTTCTAACAAATTTGTATAAATACCCTCTTTATTTCTATCTAATAAATCAGTTTGCACAGAGTATTAGAATATCTCAATATCAGTCATAGTAAAGCCTGAAGAGCACAGTACATAGCTGTAGTAAGGATATGCAAAGGGAGATATCACATCTGATACTCTAAGCATTCTCAACGAACAAACGAATGAACAAATGACCAATTATTAGTATATTTGTCACACTAGGTTGTATGATACCTATCTCTCACTTAACTTAAGATTTACAAATTCCTTAAAGATATTTATATTATGATGGACTAAAATATATTAATAGCAAAATATTCTGATATTGATTATATAGAAAATACATTTCAGAAGTCTTAGCAGTTTATGCAATAGTATCTTAAGAAGAGTATGTGTTGTGACGGAACATTTTATGATGACATATAATTTGATCATGTGAGATCACAGTCATGTGACCTATAATAACACTGAGACTCGAAGTGTTATTGAGATCTGTAGTGTTATTGAGATCCATAATTACATTATAACCTAAAATAGTATTTTGATCTGATATATTATTTTGCTATCCAATTATATTATAACCTGATATATCATTTTATTATATCTTAGCTAATCAATTTATACCTTATATTTAGCCGAGCCAATCAGAAATTCAAGTAGTAACCTGGGTAGCTGCCCATATAGCACCTTGTAATTCCTTATAAATACCCCACTCACAATTATCAATAAAATTCAGACTGCAACAAGCTAAGGAAGCTTACAACAGACAACCCAAGAGATACTAAAAGCCTTACTCAAGGAGTAAGCAATTGAGATAATTTTGAGATTCTAACAAATACACTTTATTCAATTGATCGCACTTAAATCTTACCAGTTAATACTTACACTGACACATTACCCTTCTTAAGATGCTACCACATAAACCGCTAAGACCCCTGAAACATATTTTCTGTACTTGCTTAACTTCAAGTATTTTGCCATTAATATATTTTAGTCTGTCACAGTGTCTATATAAGTAATAACTAGCAAGAATTATAAGTACAATCAATTGAATAAAGTGTGTATCTGTTAGAATCTTGAAACTATCCCAATTGCTTACTCCTTGAGTAAGGCTTTTTACTATTCCTTAGATTATCTGTTGTAAGATTTCTTAGCTTGTTACAGTTTAAATTTTATTAATAATTGCAAGAGAGGTATTTATATAAATTGAAGGGAGTGCTATATGAATAGCTGCTTAAAACTCCTGGTATAAATTAATTGGCTAAGGTAAAATAAATACTATATCAGGTTATAATATAATTGAGTAGCAAAATAATATATCAGATTAAAATACTATTTTAGGTTATAATATAATTGTGGATCTCAATAACACTAAGGATCTTGTGACTATAATCTCATATAATTAAAATTAGTATTATCACAAAATATTCTATCACATCTCCTTTCTTTCTCTGAGTTAGGCATCAAGATATAATTCTAACTTGGAGAAATCTCTTTGCAATTATTTTACCTCCTCCTCTAGTTCCTTTATATCATTCTATATAAGTATATTCAGTTGGAATGTACTACATTAGAAATGGTTAAGAACACTAGGCTTGTATTTGAATAGCTGGTAGATTTGTTTAGCTATTCTAGTAGTATATGTAGAGAGTACTTTTTTGAGGGCTTGTTGACAAATCTCTCTATCCTTCCAGTACCAAATATACTCAACTTCTTCTTCCTAAAGTTATGCAATTTAGTAGTACTTCTTCTATTCATTGATTCACACCAAGTACTGTCTTCTTTGAATATTGTATAGAATTGATCAAGTCTTTTATAAGATCAATCATTCCATCTCCTTGAGGTCTTCCAGGAGTTCTATATATTAGTACACCTCAATTAGGCTAACTCAGACTTTATGGAAGTTGTTCTAACAGTATAAGAGTGATATATAATAGATGAAATAATTAATGGAAGGAGGACAAACTATACCTGCTATTAACTGCCAAACCCAGAAGATTCAGAAATCTATATCCTACTCAACTACAGCAAAGAAATATTACCAGATGATCAACCCCACTCTAACTAGACTATAACAGATCAAGAACATAGTAGAAAACATAATTATCAACTGATATAATGAACTATCACAATTATATACTAGAGTGACCCAAGAGGACACTATTGTTGAAATTATTAGCTTATTATATCTCTTCCATCAATGATCGATCATTACGTCACTCAATCGTGGCTTAGATGATCTTTGTTTGTATTGACCAATTATAATTTAGTATTAATAAATATACGCATATTGGCTTCATAAGCCAGTATGCTCTTTACTCCAAATACACATTCGAAGATCAAATTTCAATAGGTTATGAGCCTCGAGCCGCTCGAATTGCAGCTCGACAACCTGAGATCTATGCAATCATAGTATCTACGCAATCACAACTGCGATTACTATAAGTGTTTATTTAACATTGTAAACAACATGTCAAACAATGCAATAAACAACATGACAAATGACACTGTAATAAAGCAATATGATAAACAACACGTAACGACATAGCATTCAATGACAATGAAATAGACAATCTATATACATTATCGTCGTCAGCAACAAGATCATCAAGATTGCAGTCTAAATCAAAAACAGATAACAGATATCAACCCCCTGATGATGACGACGAAGGATTGGATGGCAACTATCAGAGCAATATAGCATTTAGCCTCGATCAACAGGAACAGATGGCTATAACAATCAGAAATCAGGAAGATAAATTAGACATGCTGATAACCCTAATGGGCAAATTGATAGCAAAAATCGATAAAACAAATGCATCACCTAGTGCGCCAACCAATCAGAATGCAGCTACAGAAGGCAACATGCTACAATCACTATCACTATCACCAACAACATCAATAAAGCTTAATGATCTGATGAAGAAGTACCTGAGATCGATCAATAAATTCGATAGGTCAGGTGGCGCACCCAGATTGTTTGATTACTTTGATACCATAGAGCAATTTATCACCAGCGCCAATCTATCAGTACAAAAGGAGGAAGTCAATGCAGCGATTAGTAAGATTACAGGCAACGCTAGAATGTGGTTACGGAGGTACGTGAACACATCGGGAGAATTTGATTCATGGAATGAGCTTAAAGAGACTATGACACAAAAATATGCACCAATGGAACAATTGTTACGAATGCATGATAAGCTTGCGATGATGAAGCAAAAAGGATTAATCGAAGATTATAATGACGCATTTAACCGGATTATGATGCAAATCAAAGATATGACCAATACAGAAGCTATACCGCAATATCTCCAGGGTCTAAGCCCCAGGTACCGGGAATTAATACTTGCGCAGGAGAATATGCCGACAATGCTGGAGGCTTTACAACTTGCATGCATCAGATTCGACCCGGATAACAAGCAGAGGTGTGACAAAGCCCACGTGACAGACCGAGGCAGCTACCGAGGCGGTTACTGAAGTGGCGATCGAGGCGGCGACTAAGGTAGCTACCAAGGCAGCGGTGGCGACAACCGAGGCGGAAGCACTAGATGAAGCCGAGGCTATAACAACAATAATGGAAACAATCGAGGAGGTCATAATGATAGAGGAAACTGAGGCGGTGATCGTGGAGCCAATTGAGGTGGGAATTTTTGGGGACACCCTTGGAAATGTTACGTCTGTGAGGGAGAACATGGAATATTTCAATGCAACAAATTCAACAATTGGGTAAAAACAGAAAAAGAAAAGGCTAAACTGAGAGTCGAAGCAAATCTGGCAATTGGTGCTATCATCAATTCAGGCACCACGTAACATATGTTCAACCAATTGGAGATTTTCGAGACAGTGGCTGAGCATGACAGCTTGGTCACATGTGCAGGGAATAAGAAATTATACGCGATGCACGTTGGGACAATTAAGCTCAATGATGAGCTGAAATTATGAGATGTCTTATATATACCGGAGATTACCAGAAATTTAATATCTGTGTGGGCATTAACATGTGACGGAAATGACATAACCTTCAAGAGCGACAGATCAGTAATTAAAATCGGCATGGATCATGAAGAAATCAAAATCGGACAAGCCGATGGTAACCTATTTTATTTATCAACATCACCAGAGCTAGAGCTAGAAGCAAATATTGCCAATTCCAAGATTGATGACTATATATTATGGCATCACCGACTAGGCCATCTGGGCCAAAATACTCTGCAATCAATCAACAAATTTGTCACAGGGCTCGGAGATATGTGGCTGTCGACCGGACAAATCAAAATATGCGCTGGGTGTGAACATGCAAAGTCACACTGTAAGCTGTTCGGACATGTGAAAAATCGATCGATGGAGCCTATCAGAAGGGTGCATACAGATCTGTGTAGGCCGATGCCCACGCCATCAGTCAATGGAGTGAAATATATATTAACATTTATTGATAATGCCACTCGCTACGTTACCACATATTTTATTGATAACAAAAGTGATACATTCGATCAATTCCGGATATTCAAGGCATTCACCGAAATGCAATTGGGCCGAAAACTCAAGATTCTCTGATCAGATGGAGGAGGAGAGTATGTAAACACTGAGATGTACAAATTTTTAATCAAAAATGGAATTCATCATGAAATGATGATGCCGGACATGCCGCAACAAAACAGTGTAGCCGAACGATATAACCGGATATTGATAGAGTCAATCCAGGCAGTTAAAATTACTGCCGGCATACCTGACGAACTTTAGGCAGAACTTGCCGCAAGTGCTACATATTTACACAACCAATTGCCAACACAAGCCAATAAGGAGAGTGCTTTACCATTTGAATTATAGTATGGTCACAAGCCTGATATCAGTAACTTGCACGTCATATGGGCTGATGCATATATGCATATTCATAAGGGAAAAAGGTCAAAACTGGCGCCCTGATCCAAAAAGCTTAAAATGATTGGCTATCATGACAAAAAGAAGGCATACAGGCTCTGGGATCCAACCAATAGGAGGATAGAGATCAGCCACAATGTCACATTTGATAAATCTATTATATTAAAATCCCCAACAATCATCAACCCAGAAGATCAAGAATATATCATTGAAGCAATCATCGGAGAATGCAAGATTGATAAAAAAAAGGAATATCTGGTTAAATGGCTAGGCTATGATGATGATGACAACACCTGGGAGCTAATCGAATAATTGATTAACACTGAAGCTCTACAAATTTGGTAAGATCGCATGTCAGAAGCTAATTTAATTGAATCAACCGATGACCCAATGACCTACAAGGAGGCAATTTCTCTGCCTAATGCAAAGCTTTGGGAGAAAGTGATTAATCAAGAGCTTAAATCACTTAAGAATAATGACACATGGACGATTGTACCTGAGGTGCCTGTGGGATGCAAACTGATTGGATGCAGATGGGTATTTAAAAAGAAGCTCAACACTGATGGATCGGTTGCCAGGTACAAAGCAAGATTAGTGGCCAAGGGATATTCACAACAGCAAGGAATTGATTATGATGAAACATTTGCTCCTGTAGCGAAATTCACGTCGATCAGAGTACTTTTATCGATTGGAGCAACTCTAAACTTAGAAATTCACCAAATGGATGTAAAAACTGCATTCCTAAACAGCGATCTTGATGAAGAGATCTACATGATAGTACCTGAAGGAATCGACCAATCGGAGCTGTTACCGAGAGCTGTGTGTAAGCTTAATCGATCATTGTATGAACTAAAGCAATCACCTCGTATGTGGAATCAGAAGATCGACAACTACCTCAGCCAATCAAATTTTATAAGACTACAATCAGATCACAGCATTTATCTAAGAAGAAGACAAGATAATCAATCGCTGATAATTATTACCATATATGTCAACGATCTACTAATTCTGGCTAATTTAATGGAAACAATGAACAAATTCAAGACGGAACTTAGCAACGCATTCGATATGATGGACTGTGGTGAAATTAAACATTTTTTGGGCATTCGAGTCATGCGCAATCAAAAAACACACACAATCACAATTGATCAAAGCTACTTCACCAATCAAATCATTATAAGGTTTAATATGATGGGTGCTAAGCTAATCAGTACACCCCTTGATCCATTAATTCAACTCAAAGCTGAAGGGGGAAAATCTGCAGACCAAAGCCTATTCAGACAAATGATCAGTAGCATAATGTACCTGATGATTGGGACGAGACCTGATCTAGCTGCTGCTGTCAGCATCATCAGTTAATTTTCGGCCAATCCAATGCAAGAACATCACCACGCCCTCAAATGATTATTAAGATATATTAAAGGAATAGCCAATTATAAGCTGTGCCTTGGATGTGATCAGGATCTAAGACTAATTGGTTTCAGTGATACCAACTGGAGAGGAGACATTAACACATGACGATCAACCACAAGATATATTTTCAACCTATCAGGAGGAGCCATCAGCTGGTCAAGCAAACACCAACCAACCATTGCCCTATCAACAACTGAGGCAGAATATATGGCATTAGTACATGCAATGAAAGAAGCCATTTGGCTATGTACCCTATTGGATGAGCTAGGATATTTGCTAAATTGTGCAACAACCTTATTTGAAGACAACCAATCAGCAATTGCCCTTGCCAAAAATCCAATTAATCATGCTCGATCAAAGTATATCAACATTCAACATCACTTTATTCAAGAGAAAGTTGAATCAAAGGTAATAGATATCATTTATATAGCGACAGATGAAATGATCGCTGATGCATTAACCAAGCCACTTGTGCGACCAAGACTTGAAATGTTGATCGCAAAAATAGGCTTACATAACTAACATTTTTTAAAAAAATTTTATGTTCTTTATCACGTCTTTCTTATCACTCAAGTAGTATTTTATATATAGTTATTTGCAGTAAATGTACTTCATAGATGCCATTCATGATATACAGTTGAACATTTTATTTTTATTCTTTTATTTTTTTTATTTATTTATTTTTATTGAGATATATCAAGCAGGGGGAGTGTTGAAATTATTAGCTTATTATATCTCTCCTATCAACGATCGATCATTATGTCACTCAATCATGGCTTAGACGATCTTTATTTGTATTGACCAATCATAATTTAGCATTAATAAATACATGTATATTGGCTTCATAAGCCAGTGTGCTCTTTACTCCAAACACACATTCGAAGATCAAATTTCAACAACTATTACTATGATGGAATTTATAAAAAAAAATATCAGTATCTACCAATTCCACAATACCCCTAGACAATTCAGAAGCTACTACTAAATAGGATATGCCTTATAATTAAGGTAGGAAAACCATCAAGAACTGATAGAATAAGAATCTACCAAATTTCTAGGATTAAGCCATTAGGAAAAACACATAGCTAAAAGAACTTTTAACATATTTCAACATTGGCTGTCTGCACTGAAACATCTTGGCAGTTTAAATCTATACTAATAAAGATACTTATGAAATGAAGAGGAAAAAACATTGTTACTTTATCTCTTGGAAAATCACCCAATAGATAATAGCTACCTAGAAGAGGAAACCAATACTTCCCTATCCAAATCAGATACAGAAGAAGAAATCAATATCAACATTGTAGATACTATCAATATTGTAGATACTGTCAACATTGTAGACACTATCAACATTGTAGACACTGCTAACATTATAGATATTAACAATATTATAGATACTACCAACATTGATATTATTGATATATTATTCAATAATGAATAGAATTTCGAAATCAAATAGCCTAACCAATATCATTCCAAGTAGTAACCTGAGCAGCTATCTGTATAGCACCTCAAGAATTTTATATAAATATTCCTCAATTCTTTATTTAATAAACTTCAGTTCAATAGCAGTATATACTCAAGATCTCTTTGAGAGCTAAAGATCTCACTCCCTTTTTATATACATCAAGAGTGCTAAAGACTATAAGTCTGAAATTACAATTAATAATCTTATAAAGAAACAAAGTACTTTCAATACCTTAGAAACCTTGTAATATACTCAGAGATTTCTAAGTCCAATGTAAATTAGTATTATCAGATACTTCCTCATAGGCAGTTCTAAAGTAACCTCCTTATAACTTGATAGTAGCAGTAATGAAAAACTGTTATAATAACTAATAATGAGAAATATACTACTAATATTTTACAAAGGTCTAGAATTATTGATTCAATTTAGATATATCTTAGTGAGATTATAAAACTTATCCTAGCTGATCTATATGACCAAGGAGTTATCTTTGGCAAGTTCTCATTATAAACCAATGCTAATGTTATGATGTAAGTAAGCTACCTTACAACTATACAGCTTTAATGGCAAAATCATATTGCTCATCATTGTTGATACTACTCTAGATTATATAGTTATTATCTAGACTCTCACCAACTTTTTAGGCATTCTGGCCACCACTATCTCAGCTGATAATCTGACCACCATGCAAATGATCTGCTCCCTCATTAGAACTCATGCTATATGGCTTTCAGCTATAGACATAGCAGCCATCTTCAGGTAGCAGCCTGAGTTGCTTGAAAAAGGTCAAGAGAGCACCATGGCTGGATTGCTATTCAAGAATTATCCTGGTTGAGTAGAGACTATGGAAGAGACTTTAAAGGATCCCCTGGGAGAGGAGAAAGCAAAGAATATCAGATTTAGGCTGGTTAAGGATGGAAGTGAGGTCAGAGGCATGATAGTAGCCATGTTGGCAGCACAGCAGCAGCTACTATAGTAATAGATTGTATTATATAAATTATATTCATTTTCATCAACTAAGGATTTTGTTGTCCTCCAGGAGTTAAGATAATCCTCTATTTACTGAGGTGGTTGGTGATAATATACTTTGAAAAGTTGATGTACATTCATATCAGTTAATAACTTTTTATGAAAAAAAAAAAAAAAAGAAAAAAA
>RBNK01000478.1:0-25337 GCA_003990785.1 Endogone sp. FLAS-F59071 | reverse complement strand
AAAAAAAAAAAAAAAAAAAAAAAAAAAAAAAAAAAAAAAAAAAAAAAAAAAAAAAAAAAAAAAAAAAAAAAAAAAAAAAAAAAAAAAAAAAAAAAAAAAAAAAAAAAAAAAAAAAAAAAAAACAAGAATAGAGTTAGTTCATTAAACTTGTCTGGGCCACATCTTTGATTGTCAGGCAAGCATTTTACAATTAACGAGAAATTAAAGAGCACCCAGGAAAGCAGTGGTAGGAACGAAAGAGCGCCAAATACTGTGCGTTCTGCAGATATCCAGATAGGACACCGTAGTAAGTTAGGAAACACACGTCCCGTCTATCAACATGATATATTATATATTGGCTTACATATCAAAAAATTAGAGGTAAAATAAGTGCCAATTGCCTTCTATAAGGAAGTGTCCAAGTGCCACAACCCCCAGTAGCTCCTCACCACTGATCCAACACATTTCTCAACATTCTTTCGTCCTTTCTCTTTTCTTCTTCCGTCTCCGTCTTCCTCGCAACCTCGCCATTTTCTTCCCATTCCCCTTCCGCTTCATTCTCAATCCAGCTCCCTTCCTTCTCCATCCTCTCTTCCCTTTGTGCGACAATCTGCGCCGTAAAGCTGCTTAGCTTCGAGCAGCCAGGCGGGCCAGCAAGGAAATACTCGGCTTGCACCGCCACGAGCTTGTCAAGGATCCCCAGCAGGCCGGGGTCGAAATCGTCTCCTGCCGAAGGATCGAATGGGTGAAGCGGGCGCCGCATGCTAGAGATGTCCAGTTGATGGCTGGGCGCCGCAGCCGGAGCTGTGGTTGGTTGCAACGTGGGCATATGGTTGGGCTCGAGGACTATGTGAGTGACCTGAGGAACCGTTGTTTCACCCTGCGCAGTTGCGCCATCTTCCTTTTGCTCAATGACTGGTATCTCAAAATCCTCTCCGGACACTCCATCAAATAAATCGTCATCGCTCCTCTCCCCAACCTTCCCCATCTCCACATCTTCGTAATCCTCGAATTCTAGATTCACGTCCCTTTTTCTTAAAAAACTTTTCTCGGTTTGCCATTCCCTAAAAACGTCCATCCACGCCTTAAACTCTGTTCCAGTCTTCAAAATTTTGATTGCCTCATGATGATCTTCGGTCACATCCTCGACATTCCAAGTGGCTGAACGCGCATATCCGTCGAGCGGGTAGTCCGTAGCGAGATAGATAGTACGCAACGGCTGCGAGATGCGTATACTACGGAGATGGGCGGAGAGGCGAGCGGCGCAGGCCGGAAGATTTTGGGGGGGAACGGTCTCCATACCTAAATATAATGGATGGCAGCGGATAATGAATGGAGAATCCTAACAAGCCTCGCCCTTTCCGACGCCTCTCATCCGCCCAATTGCAAAGTAGGAGTGAAAGGAATTTCCACTCACGCCAATGTATTGCCACAAATGGCCTCAGCCTCTCTACCACTCCTTCTGTAATGTTATGCCACCTTGGATGATACTCAAACGGTAGCCCGGGAATCGGCACGTCCAGGAACGCGTGCTTCAACTGCCAATGGACCAGCATCACTGCCGCATTATCTTTATATGAGTCCTTGGCCACGCCCGGCCTTGTCCCATGCGCTTCGGCCGAGTCTTTTAGCGCAGTGATGATTGCGTCCTTTGCAAGCGCGACCCCAACACGCGACCGCTCGTATCCATACGTGAAGCTGTGTCGGATAACTGGATATTTTTGGTAATCGAACGGAAGGATCGATAAGCAAAACTTTTCGCTAAGCTTCTGCTTGTTTGGCAAGGGAGGCGGTTTGTAGCTCGCGGGACGGGTCTTGGGTTCACGCTCGAGGAGAGCAAACTGCGCAGTCACGTCTTCGCCGCGCTCGACGGCCCAGTGGTCAAATTCCAATTGGGTGACGTACCGGACCCCGTAGGGAGCCAGTGAATCGATAGTGGAGGTAGAAAAGTAGTGATTAAATGGGAAACGAGCGCAGGAACCCAGGCGGCCGCGGCCGGTGTTAGGAAGGACGAGGGTACGATTGAGAGCAGCGGCGAGGAGAGCGAGTTGTTGAAGGTGTTGCTGCGATTTGGATTCTTGCTCAGTGATATAAACGGGAAAGAGAAAGCGACAGGGGGAGTTGCGGCAGTATCGGAGGTCCGCATCGTTTTCGGGAGGGTTGTGAGTGTGGGAGTGGCGGTCATGGGCGTGGTTGACGAGAAGGGATGAGGGAAACATGGGCGGACGACTCAGCTTGATATCAGCGGCAGGGTTGGAATCAGCATGTTTGTTAGGACTAGGGGTGATGGGTGGGGTTGCGGGGTTGGAGGCGCGGGAGAAGAAAGACCAGGTGAGATAGAGAAGAGAAAGGAGGGCGAGTATGCCCCAGCGGGAGGCGAGTTTTCTTGAGAAATGACCCAGGAGGGAGGGTGGGCGAACATTAGGGTTTGAGGGTTTGCGGCGGTGAACGCGGTGATGGGAGGGAAGGGAATTATGGAACCTGTCCCTGTCTTGGGACCGTTGCGGTATCATGCCTGGCTTTTCTTCGAGCTGAGCAAGAGAGTCGTTATTAGAACAGTTTCAGGTTACAATCGACCACTTCAGGACTTCAGGTACAATCGATCACTTGAGGTTTCACGGCGTTCCTCAAAGCCACCACAGATTTAAACCTTAAACCCAGAGATCAATGGATTTGGAACTGTTCACGTCAGCATACTTTAGGAAATAAAATAAATTACATTTCCTGGTGGGTAGTATGGGTTGCAAAATTCTCAACGTTATGAAATCAAGTGGATTCTATTGAGTGAATGCACGAACAAAGATGCTCAGTGCTCTATCTAATGGGGCGCAACGTGCATTTGAGGGCTGTTGAACTGCGTCTCGCCCATTGAGATTTAACAAAAAGTTTGAAGCAAAAGCAAATAGTTTTATCGGGTACTGATAGGAGCATTAAAAGCTAAGCCAAATAGCGACAGAGATTTATACTTATATGCAAGTTAAAAGAAGAAGGAAAGAAGATGGTGCTATAAACGTTAAAGAGATAATTATACAAAGGTTTGAAGCAAACGCAAATAGACGAATAGTTATAAAATATTAAAAGTGTTCTTGTTCTTGTCCTTCAAGTTCTTTCAGCGCCGTCACCTCTCGCTTGTCAACCTGCCGAGATTTCTTCTCACTACCAATGTCATCTTCCCCTACCTCCTCTGCTGGTGTCTTACTCTGCCAAATCACTATCTTTCATCTGCTACCTCTTCATGGCCTGTCTTGTGGTGCAAAAATGTTGATAGATAAAATGTAATAAAAAAAATCCAAACTAAAAGTTGACCGAGGCTCACTACGTGGCTCAGCCTTAGTCTGTTCCGATGGGCAGCTGGGAACAGCCAGGTACTATGAGCTAGGTTTCCCAGTCGCTACCTCATATGACTTGTGGCCCTAAAGCACTATCCAGAGGGTCATACCAAAGGTTGGAAGAATATAATAAAGTAATAGGAAAAAAAAAAAAAATAGTGCAAAAATTCTAAACTAAACGGTGAAGAGCTGCTCCTCTATCACGGGTATAATGCAAATAAAAATAGAGATCGCAAGGGGAATATTAATTGTGCAAGACATGAGCCACGTTTTGGGGCCAGAGTGGAGACAGTGATTAAGGAGGTTGACACCAATGAGGAAGTAGTCGATATAGATGAAGGACTTAGTAGGAAAAAAACGCAAGGAAAAGGGTGCATGGTGACAACACCAATGACAAGAGGATTGGTACCGCTATGTCTGTAATGGTTCCCCTTTGGGACTCCTGACAACGCCAGAAATTGGGAGGTGGCTGACGCTTTGCCACCCCCCAAATTCTGTTCTGTCATCGCATTCACGCTTGCGTTTTTTAACAGCCTTTGGAAAAGTGCGAAGAGGAGCACAGATGGCAGTTGGAACGCTAGCCTGTGAAACGGCATAGCGATTCTTCCTTACCACCTGCTGCAGCCGCCGCCTTTCCTGAGAATTGGCTTTGGGAAAAGCAATCGGGAAGACTTATAGGCAACCAGGAAGGACTTGCCGACAACTGGGAGGGTTTACAGGCAACCGGAAGGGCTTTAGAGGCAACTAGGAGACAATCGGGAAGGCCAGAAGTTGGAAGGTGGCTGACGCTTAGCCCCCTTCCTAATCCTGTCCTCGTTGTAAGCACACTCGCGTCCGTGCTTCCTACTGGTTTCCAAGATGTGAGGTGCAGGACGTTGATAGATGACTTCAGCTAGGGGCGAGGCTTTAGTCATCTCAACGTCCATGTCGATCACTTCAGCCAGGGGCGAAGCTTCAGTCATCTCCTTATCCTGGATAACACAGGCCTCAAAATAAGCACAAAGGCTATCCAAAGACTGGACATCTTCAAGGATCTTACTTTCATCGAGGATGACTTGGTGGCCTGAAGTTGGCCTGGACATGATAAAATAAATAAATAAATAAAAATGAATGGAGATTAGTCAGTGTATCATATTAAGACCTAGTTCCCTTTTTCATTTCTTTCCCCCCCCCAATAATTCTACATTACGTTCGTATGTTTTCCCCTCTCTTTTTCTATTTTCTATTTAATCTACTCTTTTTTTACCTTTTCAAAAACATAAGAGATAGGTTGCATGGTTTGATCATCCTCTGCTGCAATGACCCTCGAAGATTCGTCATCCTCCTCGAAGTCGGACCAGTTAACATCCTTCACCTCTGGAACTGTATTTTTTTCTTCCCCTCTTTGACACTCTCTCCGTCCTCGTTCTTCCTCCTCGCCATCAATGCTCGCCTCGGTTTTGTCATCCCTTGGGTCATTGCGCTTTCAGGATGAAATGGGAAAAAAACAATTCAGGCTACAGATTTTTTATAACAACTTATCCAAGTAAAATATGTTGAAATTATTAGCTTATTATATCTCTCCCATCAACGATCAATCATTACGTCACTCAATCGTGGCTTAGACGATCTTTGTTTTGTATCGACCAATCATAATTTAGCATTAATAAATACATGCATATTGGCTTCATAAGCCAGTGCGCTCTTTTACTCCAAAAACACACATTCGAAGATCAAATTTCAACAGGTTATGAGCCCTGAGCCACTCGAATTGCAGCTTGACAACCTGAGATCTATGCAATCATCTATGCAATCATAGCAGTTACAACTGTGATTACAGTAAGTGTTTATTTAAAATTGTAAACAACGCATCAAACAACATGATAAACAACGTGACAAACGACACCGCGATAAAGCAACATGATAAACAACATGTAATGATATAGCATTCAACGACAACGAAATGGACAATCTATACACATCATCATCATCAGCAATAAGATCAACAAGATTGCGGTCTAAATCAAAAACAGACAACAGATATCAAACTTTTGATGACGATGAAGGATTGGATAGCAACCATCAGAGCAATATTGTATTTAGCCTTGATCGACAGGAACAGATGGCTATAACAATCAGAAATCAGAAAGATAAATTAGATATGCTGACAACCCTAATGGGTGAATTGATGGCAAAAATCGACAAAACAAATGCATCACCTAGCGCGCCAACCAATCAGAACGCAGCTACAGAAGGCAACATGCCACAATCATCATCACTGTTAGGGGATTTCTCCTAAACCACCTGTGAGGAAGCATCTGATAATACTAATCCGTGTTGGACTTAGGAATCTCCGAGTACGTCGCAAGGTTTCTAAGGTATCGAAAGTACTTTGTTTCTTTATGAGATTATTAATTGTGAATTTCAAACTTATAGTCTTTAGCGCTTTTGATATGTGTAGAAGGGGGGTGAGATCTTTAGCTCTCAAAAGGATCTTGAGTGTGCACTACTATTGAACTGAAGTTTATTGAATAAAGAATTGAGGGATATTTATACAAAATTCTCGAGATGCTATACGGGTAGCTGCCCAGGTTACTACTCGAAAAACTATTGGCTATTCAAAATATAAACTAATTATGAATTTATGTGATATAACGAGTTATATAAGTTATGGATTTAAGATAGTTAAAGATTTAAGACAGTTAAAAGATTTAAGACGGTTAAAAGGTTTCACAAATCAAGGAACTGTTCCAATTGGTTGAAATCCCTTTGTATTATATAGATTTCTTCTTTAAGTTCTTCAAAGGCAATTTGAGATAGTTGGTGAAATGCAGATGGTCCAATTCTGGTAAGTCTTTTCAAGGTAGCTGGTCGGAACTGGAAGAGTCCATAAATCCGGAGGGCAATCCTTTGAGATTGGAGGGGAATCCCTTGATGTAGTGCTCATTTGCATGCTTCTGCATGTCTTCAGTCCCATATGTGTTCGAGATCTTCTTCCCAGATCCTAGCAATCTTATAGTAGGCCTGAAATTCATCTTGTGTTTGTTGTTTCTGAGCAATATCGATATTTTTCATTATTATTTGAGTCCTTCGTAGGGCAGATCCTTCCTCAGGTAGTAGTTCGGATGGAGGGTCTTCTAAGGCTTGGTATGCTTCAATGACTCAGCTACGAAGGTATTTGTCATTGTTGAATCGGGGCATGATTGTTTGTTATGTTTCTGCAAGTGTTTGTTGCTGCTTTTATATCTATCACTCTTACAATCACCATCAATAACAACATCAACAAAGCTTAACGATCTGGCAAAGGAGTATCTGAGATCGATCAACAAATTCGATGGGTCAGGTGGCGCACCCAGATTGTTTGATTACTTTGATGCTATAGAGCAATTTATCACCAGCACCAATCTATCAGTATAAAAGGAGGAAGTCAATGCAGCGATCAGTAAAATTATAGGCAACGCTAGAATGTAGCTATGGAGGCACATGAACACATTGGGAGAATTTGATTCATGGAATAAGCTTAAAGAGGCTATGACGCAAAAATATGCACCAATGGAACAATTATTACAAATGTGCGATAAGCTTGCGATAATGAAGCAAAAAGGATTGATCGAAGATTATAATGATATGTTCAACTGAATTATGGCGCAAATCGAAGATATGACTGACACAGAAGCTATACCGCAATATCTCTGGGGTCTAAGCCCCAGGTACCAGGAATTAATACTTGTGCGGGAGAATATGCCGACAACACTGGAGGCTTTATAACTTGCATGCATCAGGTTCGACCCAGATAACAAACAAAGGTGTGACAAAGCTCACATGACAGATCGAGGCAGCTATCGAGGCAGCTACCGAGGTGGCTACTAAGGCAGCGGTCACGACAACTGAGGCGGAAACGCTGGATGAAGCCGAGGCTATAACAACGATAGCGGAAGCGCCAGATGAAGCTGAGGCTATAACAATGATAACGGAAACAATCGAGGAGGTCATAATGACAGAGGCGACTGAGGCAGCGATCGCAGAGCCAATCGAGGTAGAAATTTTCAGAGATACCCTCAGAAATGTTACGTCTGTGAGGGAGAATATGGAATATTTCAATGCAACAAATTCAATAATTGGGTAAAAATAGAAAAAGAAAAAGAAAAGGCTAAACCAAGAGCCAAAGCAAATCTGGCGATTGGTACTATCATCGATTCAGGTGCTATGCAACATATGTTCAACCAATTGGAGATTTTCGAGACAGTGGCTGAGCACGACGGCTTGGTCACGTGTGCAGGGAACGAGAAATTACACGTGACGCACATTGGGACAATTGAGCTCGATAATGAGCTGAAATTATGGGACATCTTATATATACCGGAGATCACCAGAAATTTAATATCTGTGCGGGCATTGATACATAACAGAAATGACATAACCTTCATGAGCGATGGATCAGTAATTAAAATCGGCACAGATCATGAAGAAGTTAAAATCGGATAGGCCAATGGCGACCTATTTCATTTATCGACATTACCAGAGCTAGAGCTAAAAGCAAACATCGCCAATTCCAAGATTGATGACTATATATTATAGCATCACCAACTAGGCCATCCAGGCTAAAATACTCTGCAATCAATCTACAAATTTGTCATAGGGCTCGGAGATGTGCGGCTGTCAATCGGACAAATCGAAATATGCACCGGGTGTGAACATACGAAGTTGCACTGCAAGCCATTCGGACACGCGAAAAATCGATCGATAGAGCCTATTGGAAGGGTGCACACAGATCTGTGCAGGCCGATGCCCACGCCATCAGTCAATGGAGCAAAATATATATTAACATTCATCGATGATGCCACTTGCTATATCACAACATATTTTATTGATAACAAAAGTGATACATTTGATCGATTCCGGACATTCAAGGTATTCGCCAAGATACAATCGGGCCGAAAACTCAAGATTCTCTGATCAGATGGAGGAGGAGAGTATGTAAATACCGAGATGCGCGAATTTTTAATCAAAAACGGAATTCATTATGAAATGACAACGCCGGACACGCTGCAACAAAATGGTGTAGCCGAATGATATAACCGGATATTGATGGAGTCAATCTGGGTAGTTAAAATTACTGCCAGTATACCTGATGAACTTTGGGCAGAACTTGCCACAAGTGCTACATATTTATGCAACTAATTGCCAATGCGAGCTAATAAGGAGAGTGCTTCACCATTTGAATTATAGCACAGTCACAAGCCTGATATCAGTAACTTGTGCATTATATGGGCTGACGCATATATGCATATTCGCAAGGGAAAAGGGTTGAAACTGGTGCCCCGATCCAAAAAGCTTAAAATGATTGGCTATCATGACGAAAAAAAGGCATACAGGCTCTGAGATCCAACCAATAGGAGGATAGAGATCAGCCGCAACGTCACATTCAATGAATCTATTATATTAAAATCTACAACAATCGTCAACCCAGAAGATCAAGAATATATCATTGAAGTGATCATCGGAGAATGCAAGATTGATGAAAAAAGGCAATATCTGGTTAAATGGCTAGGCTATAATGATGACGACAACACCTGGGAGCCAATCGAACAATTGATTGATACTGAAGCTCTACAAATTTGGTAAGATCACATGTCAGAAGCTAATTTAATTGAATCGACTGATGACCCAATGACCTATAAGGAGGTAATTTCTCTGCTTGATGCAAAGCTTTGGGAGGAAGCGATCAATCAAGAGCTTAAATTACTTAAGAATAATAACATGTGGATGATTGTACCTGAGGTGCCTGCAGGACACAAACTGATTGGATGCAGATGGGTTTTTAAAAAGAAGCTCAACACTGATGGATTGGTTGCTAGGTACAAGGCAAGATTAGTGGCCAAGAGATATTCACAACAGCAAGGAATTGATTATGATGAAACATTTGCTTCCATGGCGAAATTCACGTCGATCAGGGCACTTTTATCGATCGGAGCAACCCTAAACTTAGAAATTCACCAAATGGACATAAAAACTACGTTCCTGAACAGCGATCTTGATGAAGAGATCTACATGATAGTACCTGAAGGAATTGACCAATCGGAGCTGTCACCAAGAGCTGTGTATAAGCTCAATCGATCATTGTATAGACTAAAGCAATCACCTCATATGTGGAATCAGAAGATCAACAACTACCTCAGCCAATTAAATTTTACAAGACTATAATCAGATTACAGCATTTATCTAAGAAGAAGACAAGATGATCAATCACTAATAATTATTGCTATATATGTCGACGATTTACTAATTCTGGCTGATTCGATGGAAACAATGAACAAATTCAAGACGGAACTTAGCAATGCATTCAATATGACGGACTGTGGCGAAATTAAATATTTTTTGGGTATTCGAGTCATGCGCAATCAAAAAACACATACAATCACAATTGATCAAAGCCACTTCGCCAATCAAATCATTACAAGGTTTAACATGACAGATGCTAAGCCAATCAGTACACCTCTTGATCCATCCATTCAACTCAAAGCTAAAGGGGGAAAATCCGCAAACCAAAGTCTATTCAGACAAATGATCAGTAGCATAATATACCTGATGATTGGGATGAGACCTGATCTAGCTGCTGCTGTCAGCATCATCAGTCAATTTTCGGCCAATCTAATGCAAGAACATCACCATGCCCTCAAATGATTATTAAGATACATTAAAGGAATAGCCAATTATAAGCTGTGCCTTAGATGCGATCAGGATCTAAGACTGATCAGTTTCAGTGATGCCAATTGGGGAGGAGACATCAACACACGATGATCAACCATGGGCTATATCTTCAACCTATCAAGAGGAGCCATCAGCTGGTCAAGCAAATGCCAACCAACCATTGCTCTATCAACAACTGAGGTAGAATATATAGCATTAGCATATGCGATGAAAGAAGCCATTTGGCTATGCACCCTATTGGATGAGCTAGGATATTTGCCTAATTGTGCAACAACCTTATTTGAAGACAACCAATCAGCAATTGCCCTCACCAAAAATCTAATTAATTATGCTCGATTAAAGCATATCAACATTCAGTACCACTTTATTTGAGAGAAAGTTGAATCAAAGTTGATAGATATCGTTTACATGGTGACAGATGAAATGATCGCTGATGCATTAACTAAGCCACTTGCATGACCAAGACTTGAAATGTTGATCGCAAAAATAGGCTTATGTAACTAACTTTTTTTAAAATTTCTATTTCCTTTACCATGTCATTCTTATCACTCAAGTAGTATTTTATATATAATTATTTGCAGTAAATGTACTTCATAGATGCCATTCGTGATGTACAGTTGAACATTTTATTTTTATTCTTTTATTTTTATTTTTTATTTATTTATTTTTATCGAGATATGTCAAGCAGGGGGAGTGTTGAAATTATTAGCTTATTATATCTCTCCCATCAACGATCGATCATTACGTCACTCAATCGTGGCTTAGACGATCTTTGTTTTGTATCGACCAATCATAATTTAGCATTAATAAATACACGCATATTGGCTTCATAAGCCAGTGCGCTCTTTTACTCCAAAAACACACATTCGAAGATCAAATTTCAACAAAATATCATACCTCTCCGTTTTCATTGGTTTTCGAACCCTCCGACTGCTGCAACCCGGCATTAGGAGCCTCGGGCTGGGGCATGGACGGAGGAGGGGTGACCACCTTTTTGGGCAAGGGGTCGGCAGGCATCGAGGTCGCGGTTCTGTATTGTAAAGAAAAAAGGTTCTTGTAAGGTCAATCCGTTGCATAGCCATTGTGAAAAGAAAAGAGGAAAATGGAAAACGGAAAATGGAAAACGGAAAAGACTTCGTGTTGTTGGTTGGTTGCATTTCGTTTATCATGAGCTGACAGCAATAGAAATGGACTATCTTTTATACCAGGCCACCCAAAGGATCTCTTAGAGTTGAGGAATTTCGAATTTAGAAAGGAAAGCTAATTTCCAAATATGGATTGCGAATATTGGTCCAGAACGGGGTTCTCTCACGTGACTGGCTCTCGTTCGCGTAACCAGCCCTCATTCGCGTAACCAGCTCTCATTCCTACTCATTCGTGTGTTCAGCTTACCACTCGTTTACGTGTCCAGCCTTTCTCATTCGCGGAACCCACTTCTCTCATTCGCATAACCGACGCTTCTCATTTGCGTAACCATAACCAGCTCGCCTTTTGTTTTTTTGTTTCTTTTTTTTTTTTTTTTTTTTCTTTTTTTTTTTTTTTTTTTTACAAATA
The DNA here is from genome assembly GCA_003990785.1 of Endogone sp. FLAS-F59071. NCBI lineage: Eukaryota > Fungi > Mucoromycota > Endogonomycetes > Endogonales > Endogonaceae > Endogone > Endogone sp. FLAS-F59071. The sequence goes on along the minus strand of RBNK01000478.1, from coordinate 13,785 downwards.
AATTTATTAATAGCTGACTTAAGATAATTATATTAAATATTTAATTATATTGTGCATTTTAGCTTACTAAATTATTTATAACTCTAAAGCTATAATATCTAAATTAATAAATTGTTACTAACTGATCTATGTTCAACTACACCACTCTATAATTGTAACATTCTAAAATCCTGCCAAAAAATTCTTGTTGGTAGCATCAATTTTATTAACATAAACGCATAATTTATCATAACCCCCCTTTCTCTTTACCCAGCTTCTTTCGCTTCTTTTTCTTCCTCCGCTTTGTTCCACTTGTGCCCATCTCAGCCTCATCAATGACTATACTATCCTCCTTATTTTGCTTATTATGAACATCACCTGCATTACTAGGTCTAGTCCTTCGTTTCTTTTTGTGAGCTTCGTTCGAGTTGAATTCAGTAGAATTCAGTCCCACTGTCGCCTTTCGAACGAAGCAGACAACGAAGAAGCCATTCGTAAAATCTTCGGATGGGGAAGTACGGACCATACAATTGGCCATAGCTGTAATCATCGACAGCGTGAATGGTAATTTGGATGGTGGAATGTGAGGTCAATAGATACACGTACCTCTCGATATTAACAATGCAAACGCTTGGGAGATATTAGCAAGCGCAGCCCTATCCCAACTAAATTCACCTTGGTTACCACCGCATTCCTCGACCAGCCCCCTTCTTCTCCAAGTCGGTATGCACTGGCTCTGATCGGCAAGTTCGAAGTCTTTCGTTGATGCCAACACCGTTCGCACCACGTGCTCGTTTTCCTGTGGGTGCACGGAGCAAGTCGAGTAGACGATTCGCTTGGCCGCGGGGACTAGAAAGAGATGAGAACGGCGATTAGTGTCGGTTACAATCGGAGGATGTACCGTAAGAACTGCGAAAAGACAGGACAAAATAACGTCAAAAAACAAACTCACATTTCATGGCGTGTAATACGACCGAAACTTGAAATTCAGCCAAGCTCTTCAACCGTTCTTCATGCTGCGAGAGCTTGCCGTCCTCCCCCGTCGTCTCATGCTCTAGAAATGAGGAAACATGATCACAGGAAAACCCGATTATATATTTAGTTCTTTTTGACGCACCCACAACACTATTGGGAAAACAGGCAAATAATATTTACACAGTTCTTACCATCTCCGTCTACAAGATAATCCAACCGGCTTATAATACCCGATCCAGAACATGACGGGTCTAAGAGGAGGTATTCGACCTGCAGGTATGTGTGAGTGGCACTACAATGTAAGATTATCATAATAGCAAAATAAATAAATAAATATTCCTCGCGTACCTTGGCAAACTGCGGGTCGTTTGGTTCAGCTTCGAGGAACGATCTGTGCATCGGTATAATGTCTAATGAAGTGTCACATTGGGTCAAGGATGTTCAAAATATTACCTAGTCTCCCCCACCCAATTAAAAGCTTTGTCAAATAAAGTTAATTCACTCAAGGATACTCTCACATCCCGCCCTCCCCGTCAATTTGCTAAGCAGCTCCAGCCTCCGTTTGTCCAGGTCGAACGCCCAGATGCGGCCCGTGTTACACATCAGCGCTGACAGATGCGATGTCTTATTGCCTGGGGCCGCGCAGGCGTCGATCACATAAGCTTGTGGAAGCGGGCGGCAAACATGCGCGGGGAAACAAGATGCCTTGTCCTTTATAACATGAAGAGATAGGATAAGTAGCTATTAAGAGATATTGGGAAAATAGTATTAAAGCTAGATAATCACCTGGAGGATGATGTTACCAGAGAGATAAAGTGGATGATCATGGAGGTCGGTGTTGGGAGGAAAAACAAGTAGATCGGGGAGATGATAGTCTCTCCGAATTGTCTTTGGGCTGAGTAGAATTTTTTTTTTTGCATGAAGCTACAGTAAATTTTTTACATGCAGTTACCTTGCTTCCAATGTGTTCATGTTGGGTGTAGTATTTAGCTCACCTTAAGCCTGTCAAATCCTCTTTGGTATCTTCCAAAATGTAGCCCTCCTTTTGGAACTGTTCCAAGACCTTATCTACGGTCATTCGATGCTCATTGACTCGCACATATCTTGGAATGTGCACTATAATTGTATTAAAGTACAAGTAAATACCATTCACGATTTGAGAAAATCAAAATCCGTCAGTCCGCATCATTTCTTTACAAAACTCACCTGCATCCCTCACCTTCTGGCTGACTAGTTCCTCATCCCTCTTGACTCGGAGCTTGATCTTGGTCTTGACCAACTCAGCCTTTAGCCTGGTCTGATGGCGGAGGATTGCCTGTTTCAGGGGACCATCCGAAGATTGGATACCACGTTTGGTGAAGAGGAGATCATGAACAAGGAGGAAAGCTAAGGTGCGGGGAAGCTGGGATCATCAAATAATGGTTATGTTAGGAGAAATATGCCGATTGAAAACTGGATAGTGGAAACCGAGGAGACACTTATTTGGTTGCAAGCTTACCTTTTTCTCGACTTGTAATAGCTTCGATGAATCGATAACCACATTCAGTGCCTCTTTGTCTATCAAAATTAAAACGTACACGTCACTTTCTAGAAGTAATACCAAGATTATCACAATCAACTCACAACGCACGCGATCGCCAAAAAATCTCAGGATTCCCTACATTTCAACGTCTCGCACACCAATGCATACATGCGTCTCTTGTCCTTGACGCTGTCATCTCCGAGGGTCAGGGACTTGATGGTCCCCTCGCGACGCAAAAGTTTGTCCAATATCGTCTCAGCCTGTCGGTAGAAGTTCATATTATGCAGGTCAGGCGTTGGCACGGAATCTTGTTTTGGTGATGACGAGATTGTTCGACCGAAATTTTAAAATGGGTGATTATTTTTGAAGGCAGACCAAATTTTTTTAATATATCAGTTTGTTAGTGTATTGCAGCACACCTTACACGATAAAAAAATTGGTCCGCTTTCACCCAATTTACAACCTTTATCATGTGACTTAAGCCACCCAAATAAAAAACGGACACTGAAAATTTTGGTTCGTCTTCACCCATATAAACTGAAGGATTTAAAACTATTTAATTAATTATAGATATTATAAATTTGACATAATAAATTCTGAAGAGAGTATTTCAAATCTTCTAACAATAATTATAAATCAAACAAACCTCAAAAGAAAGCTATAGATTACTTATATATTAGTATTCAAATAAATGAACTGGCTCTCCAATAATATCTTCATCTCCAACTAAATCATCGTAAGTCAAATCTTCCATGATCGTATCTTCAAAGTTCTCGAAAATATCCTCCTCCTCTTCCAAATCACTTATATCAATAATTAAAGTAATAACTTTTTTTTTTTTTTTAAAAAAAAAAAAAACCAATTATTATATTAGACCTTTCAAAACCTTCGGAATAACTTTTTTAAAGCCTTCTTCAATATATTTTTTTACCATTTGAATTTTTTTTCCCATCGTTAACATATTCCCTTGGCATATTCACTTAGCATATTTGCACAGCATATTTACTCAGCATTATATTTGCATTTGGTTGGCGTTGGCGTATATATTTGCTTGAGGTATTATAAATTTATTTGGGACAAAATGTCGTCTAATTTTAGATTGTGGCGTTTATTTACGCCCAAGTGACAAATACAAGAAAAAAGCTATAAAATAGACTCACCGAGTTCCCTATCCCAACACAGATCACATGTACGTTCTCTTTTTTTTTTTTTTTTTTTTTTTTTTTTTTTTTTTTTTTTTTTTTTTCCCTCCATTAAACGGATCCACGAGTATTAGTTTCCTGTCTCATTCTCTTTCAACCAATAATCTATCCTATATAGCTATAATCATGGGCTTCGCAGACTGGGTTGTTCTCATCATTTATAACCAACTCGAAACCAAAAGCATCCAAATCAAGAACGCCAAACTCGAGTATGGCAAGTTCTACAGCGAGGGCGACAAGGACAACAATCTTGAACTCGAGCAAATTAACAGCATCGTGATTGCCCCCAAGTCGAATGTAACGATCAGTTCCTGCGGCAAGTATTTCGCTCCCACGGGAGCAGAAGGATCTATTGATTTGAACGACGGCGCTACCAAAATCGCCACGCTCTACTGGGACTGCCCCCATAATTCGACGACCAACGATTTCCAAGTTCGCAACAGTAATCAAAACTATGTTGTTGGAGTTGGTCCCTGGAATAAAGTGGACGGGGCGCTTGGATCTATCAATATTACCGTTGTTGAGGTCTGATTGTCCTTTGGATGGAAGTGTAGGTTTCCCTAACCTGTAACTCAAGATAGTTTTCAAATAAATTTTGAACATAAGGACAGACCCTGTTCGCAGGCTAACATTAGCAACAAGAGATCGAAAGGATTGAATGAAGGAATATTAATATTAATTACATCTTTTATATGTGGAATCAACAACATTGAGATAGCCAGCCAAAGGCATCGTGGACCTAATAGATCAAAAGGGTCACAGAAGATTGTACCGTAAACTTTCGTATATAACACCCGGGGTTGTATTAATTTTAGTAGGTTGTATTTGGGTCCAAGACTCTAATCGGCGCCTAAACTATTAGTGCATTCCGGGTACGCCGATAGTAAGAGCTGGATACTTCATATCCTAAAACTGATGAATTACGGTTTTTAAATGTTATAAATTAAATAAAAGTTGGGTTTCACGATATTTTCTTCTATTGTAATTGTAGTTAATGGCCGCATACACTTAAGGTAAGAGATAAAAAATTATTAAACCGCACATTCACTAATCGATTAATTACGGATAAACTCCACTGTGTTTCGTGCTTTCAATAGGAATTGGTTTGTTCCTCAATGTTGCAATGAGGGATATGTGATTCGCAAGAGAATGTTGCACAGTCGAATGGCGGATTTATAAAAAGCATTACCTAAAGGCGTCATTTGAAATAATCAAAGGTTCCAGGGTCGCATTCCGAGGCAAGATTCTCATGATTCTCTCTACCAGCAGTTAGGGGACTGTGGTTGCTATAGCACCAGCTTTCTCGAAGAAAGGAGTGCTTCTAGCTTGTGAATTTAGTTGTGCAGTTACATGAGAGCTGTTTCACACTGCTTTAGATTAATTACCCCCAACTTTGGAAATTTGCTAAAGCCTCATGTGTTACTCTCTACAAACAGTGCATAAACTACTATTCCCAGAATCGCTAAAAGGATCCTTTCCATATTGGAATGGACAGATATAAGAGGCTTTGTCATAGATGAGACATTACGCAATATAAACACGAGTCCAAAGTAACTATTTATCTCATGTGTGATCGCGGTAATTGACCTTTTTTTTTTTTTTTTTTTTTTGGGGGGGGGGTCCAAGTTGCAGCTCTGTGCATGCGACGCATGTCGCAAACTGCAAACCCACACAGATCGAATTCCATAACTCAGAGGATGGTTAGGACCCAAGGTGAATATTGGCTGTTAATCCGCGAAAGAAATTAATTATTCTCTAAAATACAAGTAGGCTACCAAAAAAACCTGATGTACATATACCATCCATCTAAAGCTACAAAGTCTGATTACCCTAAGCCAGTACATTTGAACTGCCTGACGCGCCTCTGCAAGTCAAGCATCATCGTATCCTACCGCAAGATACGGTCGAATGTAATAAACTAAACTACTTTGGTTTGTTTGCGATCCTCTTTTTGTTGAAGCCTTTGATCGATTCATGAATTGCTCCTGTTGGATGCTTATAAACTTTGAACTTACTGACAAATGGATAAATTGCACAGTCGCTTAGTGGGAGGGTAAGTTAGTTTGTAAATGCTTCATTTAGAAGTGATTACGCAGACCGTTCTCTATTTATATACTTCAGTCAATACAAGGCTCCGACCACCGGTGCGCTTGAGAGAGGAATCAGAGTGCTAGGGTAGCGCATAAGATTAATGAGGCTGGTATAATAGTTGTAAGTTAAAATTTATTTTTTTAACAATTCACTGACGCTCGCATCATATCTTCTTTAGTTGCGGACCCGGTCAATGGTCTGTGGTGAGTGTTATATTCCATCTGACAGTTTCGAATTTTAGATTTTGTCTATTAATCTAACAAACGTACCTGACAAACAGGAGCTCGCCGTCGAATTTCCCGCCTCGACCTTCGTGGCTACGGACATCAACAATGTTTTCAACACCACGGACTACGTATTCCAGCGCCTGCAGTTTCTCTGTTTTACTACGCCCATGTGGTCGGCTGTGATAAAGGAGCTAGTCTGTACGCTGAAACCCGGAGGAACATTGGAGCCAGGTGCGTGTTTTTTTTTTTTTTTTTTTTTTTTTTTTTGTTTTGTTATCTGTGTCGTGACTTTATGGACAGTCCTTTTTGACAGTGGATTCATTTATATACGAGAGTGGCAACGACTGCGAAAATCTGCGAGCAGTGTGTGTATGACAATAGGCCTAGGGATCTTCCATAGTTTCTATTGTTTATTAACAACCTCCTACACCCACAGTCCGTCTGGTCCTAAAGATGCGCGGCGTGAATAACCGGATCACGGTATTGCTCGGTAAGATGATGGCCGCGGAGGGCATTACAAACAGCGGCTACGGAAAGGTGATGTTGCCAATTGGGTGGGGGAACCCAGTCATCTTTTTTCCACAGAACGCGATCTCCGTGTTCAAAGGTATGAAGCCACAAATGCTACTAGCACTTGGGGTGGGGAATACCGAGTTTGACAAGAGCTATTGGACCGTGGAGTACTTTTACGGGACAAAAGTGTATCCTTACGAATATGAGCCGTTGCGATGAGTGACCAACCTGCGAAATAGACGTGTCGTTGCTTACTCCATGTAAGTCACCTTAAGCGCCAAGCGTAGATATGGTTTTGGCCAAAACGTTTATGTACACTCTGTCATCAGCCCATATAACATGTCACAAGCAACTATATAAATCGTTGGTTGTATGTAATTAACTAATATTTATGAATGGCGAAAGCCTTACATCTTGAAATTTCAAAACATGTTTATAAAGTATGAATCCGCAACTTTAGGCTATATAAGTATTACTTTGTCCCTAACACCTTGACCGCCGCCATGGCGACGGTCATCCCCGCCGCGAACGCCGCCACCAGCGGCACGCTCTCTTGCCACCATCTCGAGTACGAGGCCGCAGCCCCCTTCCCTGGCAAGCCATCGATACTTTTCGTGTTATTATCGGCCCAGTACTTCTCGATGTTTACCTTCCTGTTAAATTCAAGCAGCCTCTCGCGCTGCTCTTTGAACTCGTACACTGGCACGCCAAATCCGCAGCTCTGTCCGACCTTGTACACATCGCCGACGATGATGGCTCGCGGCCCGTTTTGCGCCGTCAGGTCTGGGAACTCAACGGCCGCAATCCGTTCGTACTCGGGCGTGCCCTTCTCGTGAACCTTGCCGTGTGCCCACAGTCGTATAATCCGCGGCGGGCCGTCGAACGCACAGAACATGAAGGTCAGTCGGCCGTTCTCCTTCACGTGGCTAAGCGTCTCGGCACCGCTGCCCGTCAGATCGAGGTAACAGACTTGCGATGACGACAGGATCCGGAAGGCGTCGTAGCCTTTGGGCGAAACGTTGACGTGGCCTTTGGCAGTGAGAGGCGCGCTTGCGACGAAGAACATCTTCTGATTCTTGATCCACTCCTGGTGAGATTCGCTGATATCACTATAGAAGGTCACCATTTTATTTCTTGTGGAGTTTCGAGAGAATAGAGAGAAAGGATATTCTGATTATCTACGTCACCCAAGGTTTTTACTAGTTAGGTTACACATTTGTTACCACGATGAGTCATTTTAAGGAACTAACCATAATTTCATCATGCAAGTTTAATATGCAAAATACTCGAATCAATTAATTCATACATAGCTAAATCGCGAAAGAAACAAATATAATGGAGGTCGAAGGAAGGGAGGAGGAAAAAGGAACCATACACCCACACGTGCCGCCAACATAAAAACCAAATCAAATCAAAATCAACAAAAATCAAGCAAGTACCTCAAGTTAAAGAATACACCAAACGAAATTGGCCAACTATGGCGACCTCACTCAGGCACAAACCACCCGCTGCTCTTTCCATTTTACTGCCCGCTTCCGTTCTCAGTCTCTACTGCCTCGCCACCTTCCATACCCCTCACAATCCTGACAACCTTCCCGAGGCATTTGGTCCTTCCTTCTCTGAATAGTACCTGTGCTCCGACCCTCAAATGCTCCGGTTGGTGCACAAACCTGAACCTTATCTCGCCTCTCTCTCCTGTCTTCAGTGCAGGCCCTCGGGGAGTCGCGCCCCTGCGTGGGCTCCCAGGTGGACTTTGCGGTACCTTGTTTCGCACAGGACTTGACCTCGACCTCGTCATGGGCGACGAATCGGGCGGCAGTAGGAGCAGTGACGAGGGCGCGGACGCCGAGATTGGGGTGGCGTCCGTGGGTAGGATTGGAGCTGAGGGCGGCCTTGAAGGTGGCAGGGACACGGTTTCCTTGGGGTCGCTTCCCTCGGCCTCCGTCGCTCGAACGACGCTCACCACCCGTGCAGTCTGCCTTACGCTTCCGGCGTGGACCATGCCCTGGAACCCAGCGCTCAGCCCCTGGGCCGAATGGTAAAGGACGAAGAGCTCGGCGTCAAATTCATAGTAAGCGTCCGGATGGTCGGCACCGAGGAGAACAGTGCCCTTGCGCAAGCGCACTGGAACGAGGTCGGCACCCTCGATGGCAAGTGTGGCAGCCTGCCCGGTGTGGATGTGCGAGGCTGGCATGCGGTGCCGGTGGATCGAGGTCACGGTTACAGGAATGAATTGGCCCGAGGCATCGGGGCCAAAGTGGTAGGTGCGTTGAGTGAGGGGAGAGTGCATGTTAATGCGACCGGCACGGAGGACACCACCGACAACGTAGCCGACATCTGTGATGAATAATATTGGCGTTAAATATATGCGCTATCTAGGCGCACATGATTCATTATGATCTCGAAGCACTTACCTGGCACAGCGTACACCTCCTCGATCTGGAACTCGACTGGCTCTTCTAGTAGTTGGTCCAAGTTCCTCACCGGCTTCGGCAACAAATTGAATAGCTTACTTAGCAGATTCATATTCGCTCCCGTCACGCTACTGACCAAGAAAATGGGTATCTCGCGCGCATGTATTGCGAAATTCGATACCCCGGCCACCAAGTCGTCCTCATTTTTGACCACAACGGGCATCTTTCGATTCCCGGGTGCCTTCAATAGCCCCAACAGCGACCCGATGGTGCGCTTCAGTTGGTCTGCGGTGGCCACATCAATCTTGGTGACGACGACAAACACGGGCACAGCGAGCATGACAGTGAGAGCAAGGTGCTCGCGCGTCATGTCTGGGACTCCCCCAGCGTTGGCCGAGACAATGAGGCAGGCGTAGTCGGGTGCGTGGCCCGTGAGACCAGCGATGGTGGTGCGGAGGTACCGCGGGTGGCCGCACGTATCGAGAAAGGTAATTATTTTGGATGAGGACTCGCAGATCTGCTCCCAGGTGGTGATATGGGTAGTGGCGTAGTTAACAAGGACACCCGCGGAGTCGTAGCCGATAATCTCATGTGAAATAGATGATGTACGGCCTGTTTCAATCTCGTGCCGGTGGCGGAGGAGGTTCAGCCGCGCGCGCCCGCGGCCGTTATCCCTGACACCGTGGGTCAGATAGCCCAATAGTGTGGACTTGCCAGCGTCTTGGCCGCCGACCATGGCAACGCGAATCTCCATGAATTGCTGGTCTTCGGTAAGGCGGCGGCGGACCAGAGCTTCGACGACCTTATTACCCGGGAGGGAAATAAGCTCCTTTGTTGGGTCGTAACGTGATGAGGCATTGCCGGTTGTGGTGTTGATTGTGGTGGGAGGCTGGTCGACGGTCACTTCGCGAATAATTGAAACGTCGGCGTCAAGAAGAGAAGCCATGCGGCGAAGGGTGTCGACGGAGGCAGCCATGTCTTCGCTCGAAAGACCTGATGAAGATGCGTGATGAATTAGCAAAGAATAGGACTCGCTGTGACCGAATATAAATGGTCATACAGGTTGCCAGATATTTTTTTTGGATACCAACCGACAAACGACCCATCATCGCTCACGCCAATTTCGTACATGGCTTCACCGCCTCCCTCCGCCAGCCTAAAAATGCACGATATACCATATGAGACGCAATGGTTAACAAAAAAGTTCTCGATGCCATTTATAACCACGCAAACCTTAAGTAAGCTATCGTTAGCTCTGATATCAGCGCTGGCACACTCTTACCTCCATTTTAGCTGGGTTACCAAATGCTCGAACCGCTCGGGAGACGGATCGACGAGTTTAAGCTATGCGAAAAAGTATTAGGACACAAAGCTATCAATGGAAGAGCAGGGGTGCTTTCTCGACGTAATCACGCGAGATTAGTCATTTCCATTAGTTTGATTGCATGATCTCATTCCCGGTGCTACTCTGCGCCCACCTTATATTCAATGTTCCCTTCGTTATCAACCTCCGGTGGTAGTGATGCCGAGATTTGACTCTGCTCCGTCCATGGGGAAGGGGTTCTCGACATGACTCGGGAAATATTTGGGCGCTCCCTTACTTCGGTAGCAGCTTTGATGTTGCTTCTCGTATGTCCAAAAACTTTGAGGTGGGAGATTCGAGAAAGGGGTGTTTGGGTGATAGAAAATTAAATACTAAGGGATGATGTTCCTTGCGAATGGAATAGAGAACTCGGGCGCGGTGAGATTAGATGGAGAAAAATTAGAGGGGAGCTAGCGTAAGATCCCTAGACGTCTAAGTAATTGTATTACAGGAGAGAAATAGAAAATTATGTTGAAGGCGTTGGGTGTTGATAAAGGTCGTGTTGATGAAGGTCGTGTATTTTCTCTGTTCAGCGTGGGTGCGATATCCGGAATCTCCAGTCCATGGTTGAAGTAAGGAGGTGTGCGCTTCGTATGAGAGCGGAGCGAGAAAGGTCCAAACGGATGGCGCGATTACAATGCCATTACGTTCAATAGTTAAAGGATGGTGGAAGACCTTCGTAGGCTAAGGGAGTGCGCACAAGTTTTTTGGGGAGTGCACGCGGTGACTGCGCTTTTATTCGAACCAGGTCACATGACTGCCAGCTTAGCCACTGGTCACGTCACGCTCCCAGTATCCGTGAGTCAGTATGAACCTACACTCGAAGACTCAAAGCAGGCTATCGTATCAGGCCTTCGCCAGTCAAGGGGGGATGATTGATAAGGATGGCCGTCCCCCACCTGTCACAAGTGTGGCGGTACTTGCAAGCCGCTTGAAATTTGACTTGGTGGCGCCAGGACCGTGATAAAACGAGCGAATCATTTTACTTATCGTACTTTTCTATGCATACATAGGATTCAATTCTTATTCCCTTCCGATATGAGCTATGCAAATTACTTGCATATGAGTTGAACCCTCTTTACCAGGCTAATGCTTATTGCAAACATTGGTGATCACTTGCAGATAAATACTCACAGGTGTGGAGGGAGCATTTTGAAAAAGCATCACTAGATAAGCGCCGCAGTAACATGACTCATAATCGCAAATCTCTTTCATGGTTTTCGTAGAATAAAGACCCATCGAGCATATGTAAAATTTGCCAGCTAGCGCTCGGAGGTCATATGAGACAAAGGGTCTTTAGTGTACACGCTAGTAATCAGCGATGGATGAAACAAATCTGATGTATTGAAAAGTTGTCTATAAATTTTACAACATGCACTAAAAGGAATTGATCTGGTGGCAACGACTATGGCACCTGTTTCTTTTACCTCCTTTACCATCCCCTACCCTCTTCCCCTATTCTCTTCCTTACTAAGGCAATATACATAAAGTGCGCCGATCAACTATACCATTTTCCACACTTTCGTCGACCTTGAAATCCATTCCATTCTCACCCACAGCGATCGCTCTTCCCATCAGCTATCTTCCGTTTATTCCCCCCTTCCTCCTTTCCTCCTCATTCGCCCACCTTCATCCACTTCACTCGTCCACCTCCATCCTCTTAGCTTCCTGTACTTGCACCCTAACCGCCTGTGACTTATTCTTCTCTGACGCCGCTCCGATGAGCTCAATATTAGTGCGTATGAGCCGCACGTTCTCATCACGTTCGCGCTCGCGGTTGCCTGACATGCGGTTCTTATAGAAGGCGTGCTCACGCTTGGCCCGGATCTCTTGTACTCGCTTCATCGCCTTCACCGTTGTAGCTATCAGATTGCGATCATATCGTACAGGGACGTTGCGACGCTTCTCAAACTCGAAGGTCGAGTCCTGGTGAAGAAATAGAGAAGGAAGAAAAGAAGGTGAATGCAAAGTAGTGTGAATCAATATTTATTCTAGTAGGCATTGTGGCGATGGCTGCAAAAAAAAAAAAAAAATAATAATAATAAAAGCATACGATTGTCATTTCTTTCCCTGCCGCCTTTCTGAACGCCTTCGTCCAGCGAACCTTGCGTGGATTCCTTTTCATCTTAAAATTCTTGTGGCATTTCGAGCGGCAAAACCTGAACGTCTGAAAAAGTACTCTAGATTGTCAGCTTTTACTCCCTCATTCTAGCCCGAGTACTCGAATCGCCTGCCCAGGCAAGAACCAATCCTAAAACAAACCTTCGAGTCGTTTCTGACGAACATGGTACCGTGGCCCGGGTAGCATGGTCCTGAACAGAAGTAGCACTTCTCGACTCTCATGGCGGTCTTCAAGAGAGTGGGTGGCTAGGTTAGAAAAGACAGGAGAAAATAATTCTTCGCTTAAGCCACGTGATTGTAATTAATTTGATTGGACAAATAATTTTTGCCCACATTTTGAGGAATGTAGACGATTTGATCTTTTTTCTGATTTATTTCCCAGAGATCATATTAGTTATACTAAATATACTTACAGTCTGTGCGTTTCCTCCCGAATACCATAAAGAGAACTATCCGAAGTATTTTCACGTCCTGCTGTCATTGAGCCGGAGAAAGATGCGACCGTTTAGATGTGCAATTATTGATGTTTAGAAAACGCCGTGCCGAAATATTGGAGATAAGGTTAAACAGAACGGTATTCCTCGCGTTAGAGTACTGGGATTCACCACCCTATCGATTTCAGCCCAGCAGACATTCCACAAACACAATTAATTACAACAAACATCATCCATTTGTGATATAAGTCATTCTACATCTACAACCTCGACGTGTGTTGTCATATACAAGATAGATACCCTGGAGTCAGGGGATGTATGTAACATTGATGTACGAAGGCATTATCAACTGGTGTAACGACAGCCTTATGACTATCAACAATCGACTACATGTAAAGAGCATATTGGAGAATAGCACTAATGCAAATTCTAATGGCCATCAATCCAATTATTTCAAAGATACTCAACCGACACGAACGCTGCATTGGTGACGAAGCATAAATGATCTCTTGACCCTCGAGAGATCGTGTCAAATGATCGTCTCCTTCGTCGTACTCGGATGAATTTATTTCATCTCCCAGCATGACCTCGATCAGCTTCTTGGGTCTCTCTCAAACGGAGGGATGAAGATTGAAAAGTCGTCTGTGGAGAAATGTCGCTACGCTGGTATAATGTAATTTTGTGGCATTTGTGTCGCCTTCAAAGTGCCCATCGTCATCACACGAATACGGAGATCAGAGTCAAGAGAAGAAATAGAAGTGGGCCCCGGAAATGCATTTGTGATTAATGTTAATAATGTCAGAGTGGCAAGGCTGACTTTCTAATAACCGATTAGCCGACAATATAGCCGAGCAAATTACATCGCCTAGTGTACATGTGTACATATACATTATAGTGGTTTAGGATTTTGCATACTAGCACTATGATACTTCCTCAATAGAGAA
>RBNK01000477.1:0-25369 GCA_003990785.1 Endogone sp. FLAS-F59071 | reverse complement strand
AAAAAAAAAAAAAAAAAAAAAAAAAAAAAAAAAAAAAAAAAAAAAAAAAAAAAAAAAAAAAAAAAAAAAAAAGTGAAACTCTGGGGGGGGAAAAAAAAAAAAAAAAAAAAAAAAAAAAAAAATAGACATGATCTCTCGCGTGACATACTGAGCTCGCTTTTTTTATTTGCCACCGCAGTAGGAAAAAATACCAAATACGCGGATGCCTTATTTTAGTAGCACTCTATAAACATATAATTACATCACCCGTTCGGTCAGCAGTTTTAACTCTGCCATCACACATGTTTGTTACATAAGCCATCCTGTTCGTCATAATTAGGTTCCTCAACTGTATTTTTGGTCATATACATGATTTTTTTTTTTACGAAAAAGTTTAAATTTGACAGATACTTTTTTTTATTATTATTATTTTTATTTTATTTTAATCTCGAACTGAAAAAGTAAAATAGATGTTCTTGATACGTTTATTCCTTAACCTACGTACATTTAAATTTAAAATTTAAAGTTCTATCTGATTAATTAATTAATTTAAGAGGGGCGCGAACGACGAATTCGAATCGTGGAAGACTTATAACGGATACGCGAGAGCATAGATGACGCCCTGTCAGCGTATCTGCCAGAGCCAAATTCCTAATTCATAAACCCTCCTCAAGGCCACTAATTTCGAAGGCCTCGCGCCGGCCTTCATCATCACAGCCGAATACGACCCGTTACGAGATGAGGCCGGGTCGCGGCCCTCTTGAAGACGGCGGGCGTCCCTGTGGTACTGTCGCGGTATGATGGGGCCATCCACGGGTTCCTTGGTTTACCTTTCGAAGCCGCAGACGCTTGCACGCAAGCAAATTGCGCGTGTGTTGAAATCGCACTTTGAGACTGGGGAGGTTTCGCTATGAAGAATTCGGGGCGGAACATTCATATTTGCTTTACGATTTTTTTTTTTAGCATACTGATAGCCAGATAGTGTGACAATATGTTGAAAAAAGTTAATTCAATGAAACTGTGTGGGCAGTTCCTTTGAAAAATTAAAATTTAAAACTCTGCCTCGTATCCTTGAACTAAAGCCAAAGGACTTTGTCATTCCTCTCCGTTAGAGTTTTCGTGTACATCCTAAAAAAGGAGTATGCATCCGTCCATAATCTCATTTGCCATAGCTCAGTACGCCAAGATTAAATTCGAAATCAAGGAGTGTTGAAAGCACTTAGTGAAGATGAGAAATTCGAAAATATTGTCAAGGAAGCCTGCATAAAAAATGACCCAACGTTTGAATCTATGTACAAGTCGTCTGGTTGCGACCTTTACCTTCTGGCAAATAGGTAGTTCCAAACATCACGAAACTGAAACCCGGTACCTGTATCCAGTGTCTCTGTACCTGTATCCAGTGTCTCTGTACCTGATTATATCTGTATCCTATAGCTATCAATTTATCCAACTAGTCCAATGATTTATGGCAAACCCAACCCCTGCAACTGGATTGAATGCATACCCAATTGGGAACCCAAGATGCTTCAAGTGTAACCAAGATGGGCACATATCCAGAGACTGCACCCAGCTGGACATGAGAATATGCAGGAGATGTGGAGAAAAAGGGCACCATGCTTCTAGATGTATGATGGAAACAAGCAGGATTGCTCAACCAGGAACCCAAGGATGGACTCAGATAAATGTCATTACCTTTGAAGAAGAAGACTTTGATAGCAAAGACGAATACAATCAGATGGAGACATTCCCAGCTACATAGGAAAAACAAAAACCTGAATGTCCTAAGAAAGTAGGATCTCCCTATATGACAAAAACCCTGTGGGTAGTACAATGAGTACAAGAATGTGAATTCAATAGCAATGAACAAGATAAGCTCTTTAAAGAAGAAGTCAACCACATTATCCAAGAAGACACACCAATATCTGAGGCACTTGCAAGTGAAGGAAACAAGGAATGCAAGTTACAAAAATCCAAGAAATATAGTCTAGACATATGGAAGAAAATGGAAGATATGACAATCTTGATTAAAATAGGATAGCTTGCCAAATTTCCTACATTCCAACAGTAAATCTGAAAAGAGATAAGCAATGCACAACCTGGATATGAAGTGGTAGAAATCAATGCAGCATAGCAATTAGAGGATGATAAACCACAGAATTCATTAGTATATTCACAATATCAAATTGAAGAAATTATGATACTATATATTATTGATACAGATGCTAAAGGTGCATCATCAGCAAAACAATGCTCGACTGATTTGAATGGCAGATTGAAGAAGCTACAACTATGACAATTGTGGTAGCAGATGGACATATCACAACACTGCTCAGCAAAGTATATAAATTACCTATCCGCTTTAGCAAACTTATCATTCCAGTATTAGTAATGGTAGTTGATACTATATCCTGCAACCTCATTATTAGAAATAACTAGCTGAAGAAGGTGTGAGCAGTAATTAACCTCAGTGTATGTAAGATACAAATTACTTGGAAAGAATATTGTTATGAAATACCTGTCAACTTAGAAAGAGAAGTTTACCTGCAAATAATAGACAGTGATGATAAAGATGAACAAAAGGAATTCTTCATGATGCAGATCAAACAGACTGACTAGAAAGCTAAGCTATTAGAATGAAAAAGTAAACAAGCTACCAAATTCAACCTCTCTACTATCAAGGATATCAAATTGTAACTTAGAGAATCATGCATAGTTGAAATGAGAATTGCTGCAAAAATATCCCAAGGACATTATGGCTAAATCAAACCAAGAAGTTCTCTCATAGTCACTGGAATTACAATCAATACAAGAGTTATTAATACAGATTATATAGGCGAAATCAAGATAGTAGTTATCAACTGACATTGATTTAATATAGCCAAACTTTATAGAAGAGATTGAGTTGCGCAGTTAATAATTATACTCATTTAGACTGGCAAGGCAGTAGAGATAACCAACCTCAAAAAAACAGCTAGAGGGAACAAAGGATTTGGATTGACCAAAGCCAATATTGCAAAAATAGTAATAGACCTTAAGCATATACTAAAGATAGCAAATAAAAAGGCTTATATAATCAGAAAACAATTTAGCAAAGAAGAAAAGGAGAAACTGAAGTCACTCATTAATAAATACTTCAATATCTTTGCAATGACTTTTGAGAAGATTAACTTAAAGCTACTAAAGCACTTCTATTATATTAATATCTAAGGGCACCTACTAATTAAATGTGTACTATACCAAATACCATCCATATATATTAAATAGCAACAAGAAGAAATCAACGATATAGTTAAAGAAGAAATAGTAGCTAAAACAGATAGTTTGTAAAGATTTCTAAATGTTATTATATCAAAGAAAGAATTGGAAGCTAGAATCTTTGCTCCAAGGATGTATACTAATTTTAGAAAGCTTAACAACATCATCAAGAGAGATGTCTTCCTGATATCAAGAATCAATGACATCTTCTCAAAATACTGGTCTGTGCAAGTCTTTACACTACCCTCGATATAACTAGCAGATATTATCAGATAGAACTCGATGAAGAGTTATAAAAGATTACCTTATTTATAATACTGCAAGGCTATTGAAAATATTTATAAATGCCATTTGGACAGGAGAGAAATCAGAGAAGATATAAAGGATTAGATAAAGAACATTTTATTAACCACAGGTAGACAGTATAAAATCTAGAATAATTTATTATATCTTAAAAAGGAGAAATATATTATTCCAGTAATTCAGAAGAAGAATATATCAAACATTTTATCTTTAACATACAACTATCTATTATCTGGATACATAAGCTAGAATAATACTTTATATTAACTTAAAAATTCAGCATGGTAGCTCAGAATACAAGACAATATAACCAACTTTATATAAAACTACAATACATATCAAAAACAAGCAAGAGCAAAGAATACACCCTAAGCTACTTCTACAACTATTAAGGCTGAGCTATTTTCACATATCAGAATAAACATTATGAGACCCATACTAGTAACATTAACAGGAAAAAGATATATTATTTTAGCAGTCAATTTCTTTATAAAATATCCAGAGATAATAGCAGTTGAAGATGCAGACATACAAACAGTAGCCAAATTTCTATATACCAACATTATTTGCAGATATGAAGTACCAAAGGAAATAACCAGCGACCAAGGTATAGAGTTTCTAAATGAGCTAATTAGGGAACTTGAGTAGACTTACTATATCAAGCATATCTGAATAATGTTATACTACCTATAAGAAAATGGTTAAAATAAGTACACCAACTAGATGGTTAAGAACATTTTAGCAAAGATTATCGATCAAGAAGCATTATAGAACCATTATCTTGATAGTAGTCTGAACCATTTACTAGGTATTAATAAAGTTCAGCTCCTTCGAGCTTATATATAGAAGATTACCAAATCAAGAGTTTTACCATCTAAAAAAAGATATCAAAACATATAATAATTAA
The DNA here is from genome assembly GCA_003990785.1 of Endogone sp. FLAS-F59071. Classification (NCBI taxonomy): domain Eukaryota; kingdom Fungi; phylum Mucoromycota; class Endogonomycetes; order Endogonales; family Endogonaceae; genus Endogone; species Endogone sp. FLAS-F59071. The sequence goes on along the minus strand of RBNK01000477.1, from coordinate 20,925 downwards.
TTATAGGCTTATATTATATGAGATATCAGCAGGTTATAATTAATCTAAAAGAAGGTATCTATGTTTATTGACAAGGCACAGGAGAGACAACAGATGAACCAAAACAAAAAGCAAATGCAACTCCCTTGTATATTGAAGATCAAGTTCTTATATATCAGAACATTATAGAATCATCATAGTCAGCTAAATTACAACTGAAATAAAAAGGACTATACTATGTATAAGCTATAAAAGAGAGTACAATTTAGCTTAAGAAACTTAACAGTTCTATCCTCTCTATTCTGGTTCATCAAAGTAAGACCAAAATCTACTATAACTAATAAATGAAGCCCAAGAAAGGATGTGGAAAAAGCTATAAAAGAAGCCCTGATGAGAGGATTCGAAACCATTAACTAGATACCCCTTGATCAAGAGAAAGACTCTAAAAAACTTTTATCACTTGGTCAACAGTACTATGAATAGTTATACTATCAAAGTTGAGTAACTGATGCTATAATTTAGTTCTATCAAGGTTAGGCCTGTAACTTATACTAACAAAACCAAAAGTAAGAAACTGTACTGTCTAGGTTCAAAAAAGAGATAGTTGATAGAATTTAAGTACTCTTTTTGGGTTACGAATAGATCCTTGCCAGCTTTTATGGAAAAACTATTGATGTTGCAAAACTTACTTATGTAGAGATTGCTCAAATCTGCTAAGCTATTAAAACAAGATCACCTTACTTTTATTCAGTCTCAAGAACAATGCAAACCATAAACTAGCTAGAACAGCCTGCAAACAGTCTGTAAACAGCCTGCAAACAACCTATGAGCATAGATGCTAGTTATAGACTATAAACTGAAAATAGTTTCCTAATATATATTATTGCAAAAGTATGACTTTATAGTAAAATTCAGAAAAAAAAAGACAAACCAAAATGCTAATATATTCAGCAAAATGCTATTATTAGATGCTCAAAGTAGGGTGCAACAATAAATACAACACTATACTATAATTTGGTAATTTAGTTAACAAGATGAGAAATTAGAGAAAAGATAGATGAGTAAATAAAAAATATATTATTAACTATAGAATGATAGTATGAAATACAGGAGAACATTTTATATTGAAAGAAGGATGGATAACTCATATTAATTATTCAAAAGAAAGATATATTAAATATTTTGAATTTAGTATATAATTATTTTTTAGCAGGACAAATGAGACAGAACAATACTTTTTACTAACTTAGAGATTCAGTATAGTAGCTAGAAATGCAAAACAATATAACCAATTTTATATAAAATTGTGATATATACTAAAAGCAAGCAAGAGCCAAGGATATATTATAAGCAGCATTGGTAGTCATCAAAGCTGAACTATTTTTGTATATTAGAATTGATGTCATAGGACTAATACTAGTAGAAAAAAGATATATTATATTAGCAGTAGATTTCTTTACTAAATATCTAGAGGCTATAGTAGTAGAAGATAGACTATTACCAAATTTTTACATTCAGATATCATTTGCAGGCATAGAGTACTGAAAGAAATAATTAGCAACTGAGAAACTGAATTTCTTAATAAACTCATCTAGAAGTTAGAGCAAACATATCATATCAAGTATATTTAAACAATATCATATCACTCACAAAGAAATAGCCAAACAGAATAAACAAATCAAATGGTTAAAAATATACTTGCAAAAATAATTAACTAAGAAACAAATTAGGATCATTATCTTAATAGTACTCTTTTCACCATTTATATAATCTGTCAAGCATTAACAAAGTTCAGCCCCTTCGAGTTAGTCTATAGAAGAATACTAAACCAAGAGTTTTACCATCCAGAAAAAGACATCAGGACATATAATAACTATCTATAGATATATATAATATGTAATATCAACCAATTATGGCTGATCAGATAGAAAGCAGCAGGTTTTATTAACAAAGTACAAGAGTGACAGCAGGTTAACTAAAATAAGAAGGCAAATATAGCTCTGTTATATATCAGAGAACAGATGCTAGTATATTGGAATATTGTCAAATCATCATAGTTAGCAAAATTACAGCCAAAATAGAAAGGACTATATTACATCTAGGCTATAAAAGAAACTAAAATTTAGCTAAAGAACTTAAATAGATTAATCCTCCCTACTCTAGTCTACTGAAGCAAAATCAAGAAATATCATACCGAATCAATGCAACTACCGAAAGAATATAGAAAAAGCAATCAAGGAAGTACTGACAAGGAGATTAGACTCAATTGATCTAGTTCCCTTAGACCAAAAGGAAGACTCCAAAAGACTCTTCATTCTGATACAACAGTATCATAAATGGTTATATAATCAAAGCAGAGTTACTGATGTTATGATCAGGTTTCATTAGAGATGTACTTGCTACCTCTGACATCATTTATAGAGATAAAGAGTACTATTGTCAAAGTTTGAAAAGGATATAGCTAATAGGACCTAAAGTGATATAAGATGAGATTATTACCCTTATAAGTCTCAAGAATGAGACTTCTTTTATTGACACCTCAGATATAATGATTGACCCCAATATAGCCTGAATTCTGAGAAGTTACTATATACCTAATTTGTTATTAGTTTCTATTTTTAATAAGTATTATTTTTATTAATGAATGTTATTTCTAGCAAGTAATCTTACTACTAGTAATAAATATAGTTTTTAGTGACCAATCTCATTTTTATCAACAAGATGTTATTTGCAGTTATTGAGTCATACTTGTAGTGAAGTTCATTCTCTGCACATCTATATTTTGTATAAATACCTCTTCTATTTCTATTTAAATAAATCAGTTCTTTCAAAGTTTTTAAAATATCTTAACAATAAGTCATAGTAAAGTTTGAACAAGTTGCAGCATATATAGCTGTTAATAAGGATATGCAATGAAGAGATAGCACTTTCATCACTCAGAGAGTTCTCACTTTTCAGATAGTATTTATATATAGTTTTTATAACTAATTAATAATAAATTATATATATCAGCTGTTATTAAATGTTTATTAATAATTTTATAAATTTTTTCAAAATAGTCATTGACAACAATAGAATTTCCATATTGTGCTCAAACCTCAGTTAATAGTTATAATACTTAGAAAAAAAGTTCAGAATAGTTAGTTATAAATCATTTCTACTATTTATTTCCAGATTTATTATATCCGTATGTGGTGACATCATTCCCTCTTTCGGCCAAAAGGGACCCAAGCCAAGGAAAAGGACAGGATTATCCTTTTCCTTCATAATGAACATCTCTCCTGCTGAGCGCAACAAGTACGCAGAGATCTTCCACGCTTACAATCCTGTGAATGGTTTCCTGCAAGGTACATGACATATATGCTGCCGCCACTGCACTGTTACAAACATCAACTTTCTGATCGTGTTTTTCCCATCCGTTTCCTCCGATACTCCGTAGGCGGCCAGGCCAGAGACGTGTTCCTGAACTCTGGTCTCCCTGTTAACAGGTTGGAAAGGATTTGGTAAGTCACCCCGAACAAACTTAGTAGCCCTCATTTTTGTCGAATCTGCTTACCAATACCTACCATCAATTAACTAGGGAGCTCTCCGACATCGATAATGACGGCCAGCTTGACTTCGACGAGTTCTGCGTCGCCATGCATCTCACTTACGAGACTCTCAACAACCCTAATGCCAATCTCCCCCTCTCCTTACCGCCTTCCCTGATTCCACTCTCAAAGGCCCAATTCATTAATGCCAACCCGCAGGTTCTGCAGGCTCAGGCCACGGGCTATATGCAGCCGCAGCCAACGGGCTACATGCAATCCCAACCCACGGGATATATGCAACCCCAGGCTACCGGCTATATACCTCAACAGCAGCAGTTCGGAACACAGGCGCTGGAACCCGAATTCAATTGGGTGATTTCACCATTCGATCAATCGACTTACGAAAATATTTACAGTAAATATGCGAACCAGACGGGAAGGATAAGATGTAAGTTTTTTTTTTTTTTTTTTTTTTTTGTCATAAACGCTCTTCCGGATCATATCTAATTGTTTGAGATGGTCGGGGAGCGTTAGTTTCTTTTGAAGAAAGAAATATATTTCTAAATTTATGTTTCCTCATGCTCTTCTTTAATCACCAACTCAGTCGCCCAAATGGAGGACTTTTACCAAACCCTCCCTATCCCCCGCGAAGAACTCGTTGCTGCATGGTAAGTCATTTCAACCTGTTCTCCCTTCATCTCCGTACCTTTTCAATTTTCTCATCTTCACTCCTCCAGGTCCCTTGTCGATGTGAACCACACCCAGGCCCTGACGCACGACCAGACATTAGTCTTCCTGCACATTCTGAACCAGCGCGCAACACGTGGATCCCGTGTTCCCGATCAGCTGCCTGCTCATTTCCGAGCAGCCTTTGCAGGGCAGTATGCCGTCGACCTTGGCGAACGCCCAGGCAGCGGGAGCGGTGCACGCAAGGGGACCAACACATCCATGTCTACGAGCGCCCTGCTTGCGGACAGTTACGTTAACAGACTTGGGGTGGCGAGTACAGTATTGAGCAGTAAAGGTCGGTGACGAAAATTTTAAATGTATATTATTGTTAATTGGTGGAAGGGAGTAGATGGGTCGGCGAAGAAATGAAAGGCAGCAGACGGAGCGATGTGGAGGGGATTTAGGAAGTTTGTGGCGATACGGAATCGCATTCTGAAAAATGAAGACTTGTTTATTTTGTGTTTCGGGTGTTTGAGGCCAAGACAAGACGGCAAAGCTCGTCATGATCGTCTTCGCGAACCTCTTGTCGCCTCCAAAACCAAGAAGTATAGCACCTCTATCAGACTTGATGCGACTAACCCAAGCTTCTTTCCCAATATCATCCAACCCCGTCCCCATAGGTACGACTTTCAACTCCTTCGGCGCCTATGACGAAGAGGAGCACCTGAAGCGCGAGCTCGCGGATCTAGATCGACAGGTCAAGGACGCAGACTCGCGTTCCTCTACGTCGTCCTTCTCATCATCCGCAGGCTCCACTCCGCAGCAGCAGTTGCAGCAGCTGTATGACTACAAGTTGCGCCAGCTGACAGAGCGGCAGGACCTCGAGGCACGACTGGAGCAGCAGGAGCGTGACCTGGCACGCGCGAGGCAACTTAATAGGGAGACCGAGGCGAGAGCCGCGGAGGCGAGGGCGCAGCGGAGGGAGCTCGAGAGAGTACTAGATGAGAGGAGGGCCGAGATCGCGAGAGTCGGGAGGGAGATCGAGGCGGAAGGGAGGGCTTGAGGTTCGAGGATGGGGATTGTACATGAACGAAATGTGATTGACGTTTTTTTTTTTTTTTTTTTTTTTTTTTTTTTTTTTTTTTTTTTTTTTTTTTTTTTTTTCCTTCCTTTTTCTGGGCTGGTTCTGCTGACCGGATGGATCAGCGTGGTAGGACATGCTTCGAGAGGGTCCGTTTGAACTTAATGCGACGGTCTAGCTATTCTGTTCATTATGAAGACAGAGATACTAACTCCATCTTTCCATCCTTAATTTCTTCTGAGACAATAATATATTTTATACTGATTATACTAGTCGAAAAACTTCCTCCTTTTTTTCTTTCTTTTCTTGAACATTGAGAATCCAAGATATTTACAAGAGAACATTTTTCCGGAGAGATCGATGGAGTTCTAACCGTGCTTGGTTCAAACACCATCTTCCGTACTTGACAACTTTTCTCGAGCCCCATCCTTAACTGCTTACCTACCGCCGCCGCGCCGCGCCATCAATCGCCGCAGCTCTATACAACCTCGTCAGCGTTCGGACGACGAGCGCGGTCGAGAGGCCTAGAAGACCCAGGCACGCGATGATGCTGTAGACGCAGCCGAGATTGATTTCAGGGTCGGCGTTGAGGAGCGTCTGAGAGATGACAGTGGAGTGAGTTGGAAGCGAGCGTGGAGCCGAAAAAAATAGAATAAGGGAGAAGCAACGCCTACCGCGTAGGACGCGCCCAGGTGGGTGAGAACAACCCAGGAGATGTGGAAGGCTCGGGAGACGGGGGAGGAGGAGCTGAAGCCCTCAAAGGCGAGCATCATCCATACAATATGAAGAAGGATGAAGAGAGAGGTAGTGATGGCTGATTTGGAAAGGAATGAAGGAGGAAGTTGAAATGGGATTTGGGCGTGAGTTGGTCATTATGGCTATGCAAGTGAGACGCACCATTATAAACTAGCCTCGCTCCATGATCAGCAACCAAGGATACCTACCAGATATGAAGTATAGCGATACGGTCGGGCACGATGGGCACATGATGTATCCAGGACCAATCGACTGAGCTAGCAGCGAGACGTACGAGATGGCTCCGCTCATGATACCAAAGCCGAAGCCGCAGACTGGGTAGGTATGAGTAGATTGAACAAATTTTTCGAGGGTAACCGGAGATGTTAAGAAACACAGAGACCAGATGATGTGGTTCGAGTGTGATTAGGGCGACTGATGATGACACGACATACCAAAGGCGAAACTCGACCGGTTGTAGGGTGATTTGGGGTGTTTAGAGACTAGGTTTAAACCTGTCTCGGCGCGGCTATCCCATGGCGAACGAGGATACATTAAGAGAATTGCACGTTGATTATCGTAGGAACGCATTGATTATCGTAGGAACGCATTGATGATGAACACTTACTTTATAAGCAAGAACAAGAGCCATCGGAACAGCTCCTGCAGTAGCACGCTGTATGCAATAGTCACGACATTGTTATCTTGAGCCGGTGTGGCAAGGTACCATATCGCGGAGGCGAAGAGGATGGAGACGAGCCAGAAGAAGGCGCTATAGAGCGGGTTGCAAACGGCAAACGGAAAGGTAAACGGAAGGTTAAAGCGCGTCCAATGTCAGGTCGTAGCGCAGAAGAGAATAAGAATAGTTGAAGAGGAATTACCTGGACACCATAAGTAGCACGAGCTGAGCATTCTTGGCAACGTAAAGGAAGAAGATGGCTAGAGCTGGGCCATAGGCTGTAAGGCCGCAGCCGAAGAAAGAGAGCAGGGTCATGATCGGAGAGTTGAAGGATGAAACGGAGAGCACAGCGAGTGACATCACCACGTACCTGACGCCCACGTGATGAGTGTTGAAAAGCCACTGATGAAACTTTAAAGCGCCCCATCAGCCTTCGGCCGCCATGAACTTCCAATACCGCGTCCTGTTCCTCTTCCTATGTCTCATCCTCGTCTTCTTCTTCTTGCGGAATCGCTCGAGTCCAGATGAACAACACGAATTTCTCCACTCAAATACCCATGCCCGCACATCCACTTCCCGCATCCTCAATCTTCAGCTGGGCCCGCCGCTCGACATCTTTATTGGCTCCAGCACCACCCTCTCCGGCGAGCTCCTCCCGCGCAGCCGCTTCGGCCCTACCGCCGACCACGTCCAAGACGACGAGTTGCCCATTGTTTGGATTGGCATTGACGGTGAAAATGGCATCCACACCATCTGCGACAAGTACTGGGCGGGCAGGATCTCCAAGATGCACATCATCTTCACCCGCACACTGCACCTGCACAACGACGAGAAACACTCCGTATCGCTCCTGAACGGTCGGCCGAGGCCTTTTGAGGTGTTTGTCGGCGACGAAATCCTGCAGGAGGGAACTTTTTGTCTGTGCGCCTATGACGAGTCCGGCATCTTACCCGAAGTCGCTGAGGCAATGGAGAACACACAAAAGGAGGCACTAAAGAAAGGGCTGAGTGGAGTTCAGGAGGTCGTGACATCACGCAAGCTGCCAATGGGGAGATACATATATACAGGCTTGCACCTCAAGGTAATTATGCAGCATAAAAATTCACTTAAATCACGTCTACCCGTCACATCACAATATTGATCTGTGCCCATTAATCTTTCCAGGTTGCTAAAACCTCTGAGATTGGCATCCACATGATCACTTCACTCGTCCCTTCACAGAATCCGAGTTTGTTTGCTGATCGCCTGGCCAACATCCGCTTGGCCCTCGACAATCGCTTCATTGCCGAGGTGCACTTGCTGCAGGAAACCGAGGATCTCTCTATCTTCCCAGACGATATTGTCAAGCATCGCAAATTCCGGTATACTGTCGTCAGACGGCCCCTGACGTATGGGATGGCGTTTGAATATGGGAAGAGGGAGTTGGAAGGTATGGCATAAATTGATGGTCAAACAAGGAATTCCGGATTTTGAAGATAACTCGTGGTTCCTGGTGTTTAAACTCTCAAATCGGCTATTGATATGTCCATTCATTCCTATCCATGCAGATCGCCGGGTTCTAATTACCAACCCTGACACCATTTTTGATACCACCCTCCAACATTTCCAATCTGTTCCCTCTGCCGCCTTTTACACCCACCTCTATGCACTAACCGCCCAACCCGCCTCCTCCCTGACCGGCAGCCGCTTCCCTGTACCGCCAGGTTCTTATGACTCCCTCATCCTGATTCCATCGCAGCTCGGTCAGATCCACCCGTCTACACTTCCACAGCCAAAAAAAAAAGATATCAATACATTTCAAAAACCCGAGCCACCACGTCTCGATACCAGTGACCTAACGCGGGTGCTCGATGAAATTGCCATCGGAGCGCCGGGCGCGGAGAATAGGGTGTTGTGGGAGATCAGGAGATGGATGCCTACAGTGATGATCAGGAATCCGGCCGTAGTGGTCAAGAGTTGGAGGAAGGCGAGAGAGGCCGGGGGGAGAGTCGACACCGGGAGAAGTGTGACAGATGTGAAGGTTTCGGAGGGGTTCGTGGCGGAGGGATGGACCAATCCCGAAGAAATGAAAAGGAGTTGGTTATGGTGATGATCCAGATGTGAAAAAGAGCTAACCGCGTAAAAGAACATTGCTTGCTGGTTAAGCGGGCATGTGTGCTTGGTGTGGTGAAATTTGAGCCTTGTACGCATTAAATATGCGCTGTGTAACTTACACAATCATATCATTGATTATAGGAGGATAGTATCTCGATCTTGCAGATCCAAGTGGTCTATTTAATCTCTTAAGAGTTCAAGAAGCTTATTCTCAGACCATATGATAATAATTGACAGCCCCGACTCCTTGTTGTTATTGTCTGAGAAGCGCTTCTTGAACTTTGCTTTGAAACTACCATGTCTGACACTGAATCATCATCAGAAGACCTCCCCGAAGGCTACAAGACTGTCCGTGGAACGCGCCGGGAACCTATCAAGTATGCTCTTCCGACTTGTGACCAAGAGATCGACCGGATGAGCTTTCAGCACTACTTGTTCAGGTAAAGTACAGTTCCATAACATCGAGTAGCTTCGCTCATCACGTCGGACTCTAACACCTTTGCGCATCATTTCTCCTTTTCCTCTTCCCTTCCCCTCTCCCCTTTGTTATTACTGTCGCTATTATTTAGAAATTGCCTCCACGGCAACCACATGGCTCCCATTGAAGACTTGCTTGAGAGCGGTATCAGAGTGCTCGATGTCGGATGCGGGGCCGGGACATGGTCCACCGATATGGCGCAAGACTACTCGGCATCGACTTTTATAGGCGTGGATATGTCTGATCTACTGTTTCCAATGAAGACGGATCTGCCACCGAATTGCAACTTTGTGAAGGGGGACACGCTCGAGAAGCTGCCGTTCCCCGATAATAGCTTCGACTACGTTTTCCAAAGGTGAATAAGAGCCTGAGAAGTGAGATTTTTTAAATTTTTCTTTTTCCTTCCCTGGCAGGGTCAACTAAAAATAAAAATAATAATAAAGAAAAAAAAAAATCTCATTGCAAGGCTAATAATTCTCCGGTCATCCCTCTCATATAACAACTACAGGGTGATGTTTACATCCTTCACCCCTGCCGAATGGACCCGCGCCGTCGCTGAACTCGTGCGTGTGACAAAACCAAAAGGAGTGGTAGAGCTGATCGAGCCTCAGCTTTCTATGGAGCGTTCCCCGCCGAGCTACACGTGGATTGTTGAAGCCGGTAAAGCCTCCACCTTCTGCCTGAGCTTTATTTGATCCCTCGACTACTGACTAAATTACCGATTCTCTCTCTCCCTCTTATTTTAGTCGCCAGAAGCGCGCTTGCCCGTGGCGTCGACATTGAATATGGGCCAGAGCACCTGGACGATCTGCTCGTATCAGCGGGTCTGGCTGAGGTGGAGGGGGACTACATATCGGGCCCGCTGGGTTGGAGTGGGAGGCATGGGGATTTGGCGCTGCGGAACATGGAGCTGTTATTCAAAGCTCTGAAGGGCACAGTAATCAAGGAGTTGACGGACGACAATTATGAAGCGAGTATTATTACTATCAGGCAGGAGGTAAAGAAATACAGGACTTGGGGGAAGGTGCATTACGCATATGGTACGAAGCCGGCAATTTAGCGTCAAAATTTTACCAATTCTTGTATTGTTACTACTACGCCTTTATTTAATTTAAAGAAACTCGTATTATGATGGACGTCGTGCGGTAGAATTGGAGACGGAGGATGGTAACGTCCATGTAATAGGCCTATCGGAACAAAAGTTATGCGGTTTTTTCCTCTGTACTCAATATGATAAAATACACATAAATTTTGGTGCTGTCACAACCGTAATCATATCCACATCCTTATTCTCCAACACTCTTCACTCTCCTACTTGGCCACGCCGACCCTCGACCCGGCCCTGACAAGAGTTTCGATGCTATTGCCAGCATTCTCCATCAGATCTTCGTCGAACTGAATCGCGTCCTTCTGCCACAACACGACGATGGTGCTGCCACCGAATGCAAAGTAACCCATCTCGTCCATTCGCTTTACCTTCGAGCCGGCAGGCGGGGCGGTGATGATAATGGAACCAACCATCATGGCACCGATGCAGACGATTGTGACGGAGCCAAACTGCGGGGAGTCGATTGTGAGGATCGTACGCGTGTTTTCGCCATAGACGTCCAGGCTGGGAGGACGTGTCGGTCGAGGTTGAGATTGATATGAGAAATGGTAATTAGTAGCGGAATAGTGACATGTAAAAAAATATATATATAAAAAAAATTAAAAATTAAAATTAAAATATATATATATATTTATTAAAAAAAAAAAAAAAAAAAATAGCTTACGTGGTCCTAATTGCCATCGGGTTCACCGTATAGTACTGCCCATCAATATGCTTCGGTTTTCCTATTACGCCATCCACCGGAATGTGGAACCTATCAAAAAAGACGCGTCAGCATAAGCTCCAAAGATATTCATTCACTACCTACTTCAAAAAAATTAAAAATTAAAAATTAAAAATTAAAAATTAAACCTCCTCCTCACCTATGATAATCCTGTGGCGCCAGCCTAAAGATGGCCAACTTTCCACCATTGTACTTGCTCGCTAACTTCACGTCCCCCAAAAGCCTCTTTAGTCCAAAGTCTTGGCCTTTGATCCAGATTTTGGTAGCTTCGGTAATGGACTCAAAAGCCATCATACGGCAGTCGGCCGGGCTGACACACGCCTTGGGGTTGTTGGGTTCGGTGCAGGGGCGGGCATCTGGCTTGAGCTTGCGATAAAAGAACTCGTTGAAGTTCTTGAACGAGTCAAGCGGTTCAAGGATCTCGGCCGTGTCGAGGTTATGGAAGGCGATGAAACCAGGAATTTGAGCGGCGGAGCCAGGATCATTGTACTTCTGACCTTGTTTGACGGTGAGGAAGGTGAGAATGCGTTGAGCTGTGGTGAGATGAAGTAAATAGCAGACAGGAAAAGAGAATGTAATTAGTATCGTTATTTAAGACGTAAAATGCCAATAAAGCAATTTTCAAGATAGATTTTTTTTTTTTTTTTAACCTACCTGAGGAACTTTCCACTCCAGTGTTCACACCTTGGTATAACAGCCTCATTCCCAATCTCAAATAAACGGGCATTTTCTCTTCAATAACTCTACCCGTCTTTCTGTCCACCACCAAGATGTTTGCGTTGTTCTCCCCCGGCTTGTACTTTCCGTACCCGATCATGTTCACCAGTTTAACAAACCACTTTCGCTGCGCGTATGCCTCCGTCACGAACCCCCCCATGACAAGCTTGTCGAGGGCGGTCCAGTCCCGCGACGCGCACATGGCTACGTGCGTGAGCAGGTCGACGGTGTTGCTCGGCAGATTAGCGCTATGACACACTGGACACGTGGTAAAGTTGAGTAGGCGCTCGCGCTCTGGCATGGACTTCACCGACTTTGTAGACGTGGAAGGCGTCGAGGTCGGATTAGCACCATCAAGACCGTGAACAGCTAGCAACTCGGACAAGACATATTCGTCGTCCCCGATGACGGCTACATCGTCCATTGCCCAGTCGTCGTCCGAGTCTTCATCCTCTGGAGCCACCGCAGCCGCGCCGGTCTTTCCCTTGTACGTATCCGATGCCTTCTGTCTCATTCTCATCTCCTTCCTCTCCAACCTCTGCTGCTCGTTCGTCAAGAGCCATTCCTCAAAACAATCGGCCACCTCCTCGAAGCTCAGCTCGTCCCCGCTTTTCGCCTCCGGATCCCTTCCGTATTTTTCCCAAAACTTGTCCACCGTCTCCTTCCTCAGAGTGCTCCCAATCGAGTCCAGCATCGTCCGCAGCTCCATCCTGCCGATCATTCCGTTCTCGTCCGCGTCGTACGCACGGCACAGTGCCCGCCAGAACCGTCGCCGCAAGTCCGGGTATGACAAGAACTTTGCATAATATATGAGCGTGGGGCGCGGCAGCTCACCGCCAGCCACGGGGTTGACCTTGGCTTCCGGCGCGATGGTGAGCTCAATCTGGTGCTTCTCCATTTCGGCCTCGATGGTGTCCTCCTCACGCTGGTCGACGACGGTGCCTGCCTTCCGTTCGCGCTTTTCAGCCTCGCCCGCCCTGACGTCGTCACGCTGGCTCTGGGTTATAAGGTCCTGCACGGGGATGTCGATCGATGCCACGAGATCGTTGCCTGTAATCCTGTCCGAGTCATAAATGGAAAACCGGACTGGGAAGGCGAGCTCCGAGGTACGGATGTGAAGAAGTAGCTTCTCCTTCCAGGTTGGGTTAAGGTTGTGGCGAATGACGCTTGTCCGGAAGGTTGAGCGGGAGAAGGTCACGACGGCGAAGGGATCCATGTCGAAGGTTACGCGTGTGACTAAAAAGATGGGATGGGTGTAAGGATAGTGCACGTTGAGGATTTGCTATGCTTTATGCAAATACGGGGACAAACAGAGAGTAGACGAGAAAAATGAGAAAGACCCGACATTACCACTCGGCACATACGGCAGATTGCTAGCACTCGTCAGCTCCACAAACAAGACGCCGTACGTGTCTGGTCCGTGAAGGTGCCCATGCTCTCCCTCCTGTAGCGAGTGTGGCCCTTGTTGCTCGTAATCGGGCTTAGGCTGGATCTTCTCAATCTCGACATATTTTTCATAGTCGTCGTCTGACAGTACGATATCGATGGTCTCGAACCCTGACGCGCGTGTGTGGCCGAGGAAATCTTTCCACAGTCTATTCCACTCAGTAGGCGTGCGCTGGCGTGCATTGGCGTTTGGATCAACTAGGCCAAACTTGACCAGCACGGCACCGGTGACCTCTGATGGTTGCTCGGACGCCCCGCCCTTAATAATAGAAAGGCGACTTTGTTTCTTCTCAGCCTTTGGATCATCGTTGTCTTCGAGAAGGTACCATTGCGGTTTGTTGTCCGGATCGTCGAAACCGACGGTGAGCTTATCGGGAGCGCCGGCCGAGCCAGTGTTATGCTGGAGGAAGATGATGTTCCACTTCCAGTAGACTTTGCCGATGAAATCCTTGCCGAATCGATCCTTGTCCCATATATCTGACGCGACAAAAGTAAGCGCCAGTATTAGCACTCTCGGATAATGCATATGGGGCATCACGACATTGTATAAAAATCATGGGTGGAGCTACCAATCAGAATGCCGCCGCTTGCCAAGCGGGCTTGGGTGATTGCCATGTCGAAGGAGGCCTGCCAGACCGGGTTGAGAGTTTTGGGAATGACTTCGGTTTTGATCGATTCGTCACCAAGGGTAACGACGGCGAAGGGGTCTGAGAGACCGTTCTGCGGATAAAAGAACAGGAGTGAGAGACGGGTTGGTTTGCTATCCACCAGGTGAATGTTCTCCAGTCTAATCAGATGTGCCGACGGTATTACCCACCCTATCCTTCGCGGCCAAGTCCTTGGCCTTTATGATCTGGACTCGTAGAACCAGTTGATTTAGCTGGTGATTGGCAGACATGACGGGTGTTTTTCCCTTTTTTCTTTCTCGGTTTGATGGAGGGATGGAGAGAGAGAGAGATGGAGATGGATCGATCCGAATTGTTTTCCTGACAGGGGGGGGGGGGGGGTAAGAGGGAGACAGGGGGAAGGTTGAAATAGGCAAGAACGCGAGATGGACCCAGTCTTCTAGTCCGACGCCGCGACGCCCAAAAATGACGTGGGTACAGCCACAAATGGCTTCTCGTAAAAACGTTAAGGACCTTCCGCTGAAGTAATCCCCAAATCGGGTCAAGGAAGATCGCTACGCCAGGGAACCCTACTCTGTGTGTAACGAACGACCCGGGAAGACCTAAGCCGACCGACTCAGCCGTCGACATGGCTGCGCTCTGCATCAGTTGAGGTGGTATAAAATTCACAAAAAATTTAAATATCTTTCTAGCTCTTAAATAAAAACTCTTCAATCCATCATAGCCGTTACCTACCAAACCACAAACACCAATACGTCCCAACGTCATGTCACGAACACCAATACGTCCCAACATCAAATCTTCGCTGCCACACATCTGTTCTGAATGCCGAATCTTTGGGTAAATCTGACCATGTTACCCGCATTGAAGGGCATCAGGATTTCAAGTCAGGAGGTCACTCACCAATTCCGTCCTTTTCTCTCTTGCTTCGAATCCTGCAAGCCGCAAGCGGCCGCTTCAAACCGTCGACGAAAACGATTAACATCGTCACCAACGCCGGCGGACCCAGCAGTCGCTTAACCTCTCAGGGTCAGACCGCTCCACATTTATCAGCCCATTCCTCAGAATGCCACGCGCTGGTACAATAGTCTTGGCGAGGACGAAACTACATCCACGCGCTGGAGTCTTAGCGAAAACGACGAAAAATCTAGTCGACGTTGAAACTGGTACAGTAGCAGCCTCGGCGAAGATGAAGATACACCATTGCCCCTCCGTTGACAATGTCATCAGCTTAATATTTGTTCTACACAGATCTGACATCGATGAGGAAACTTTTTTATAAGAAGCTATTATAAAAAGGCTTCTTACCAATATCATATCTGTGTATATTTCTATATATTGTCGCTCAGAATCGTTGTAATCTTTGAATTCCGCCACATTTGTTGGAATGAAACAATAAATTTTCTTGGTACATTTCCTATCCAATGTTCCAATGTAGTATATTTCTACATTTGTATTGGCAGTTCCTAAAACCGGTTGATTATCTAATTAATTAATTAATTAAATAGAATGGTTATTCATGTAAAAACTTTACAAAAAAAAAAAGGTTTTCTTAGAGTCTGTATTATAAAAAAAGGACTTTCTTTTAAATAGGGTGCTGTAGAAGACACTTTGGAGATCTACGTCATGATTTCTGAGATCACGTGGTGAGAATGGTGGCGTATGCAACAAACATGCTAAACATTTAAACATGTTCGTCCACACACATAATGCCACGTTCACCATCTCCACCGCGCCTATCCCGCTCGTCTCGTCGTTCCTCGAAGTCTCCATCCCTCCGCAATCGAGATGATGCCGACAACCACCGCCCTCGCCATCGTGATCGCCGATCTCGCTCGCCTTCAAACTCAGGCTCTTCGCCACAACGCAACTCCCGCCCGTCCCGCGACAACGCCCAGTCCTCGCGCGACCGGTCCCACAATCGCCCGCGCAGAGACAATGAGAGGAATGAGGACCGCCGAGATCATTCTCGTGGAGGGGAGCAAGGGGCGCGGGACTTTGAATGGGGTGGGGAAGAATCTCGCAAGAGAGATGCTGCGACAGAGGGTGAGGGCGAGGACAAGGAGGAGGACAAGGTAGAAAAGGAGTTGCCGAACTTTGGACTGTCAGGAAAGCTGGCGGCGGAGACGAATACATTCAAAGGTGTAGTTCTCAAGTACAGCGAGCCAGCGGAGGCACGGAAGCCGAGCAAAAGGTGGCGGCTTTATGTTTTCAAGGGAGATCAGCAGACTGGTGAGTTTCTCTTGAAATTGGAGCTAAAGTTTCTTTTCTTTTCTTTTCTTTCTTTCTTTCTTTTTTTTTTTTTTGGGGGGGAGGGGGGATGGAAATGGGAGAAGAATTAAAAAAGAGTGCCTCAGCTTGTGCACATTGAGATTGGAATATTAGCTTGTCGTTGGACCGTCGACCGGCACCTTACACTTCACCTTCTACTGTCTACACCAGACCTTCTCCATATCCACCGCCAAAGCGCCTTCCTCTTTGGGCGCGATCGTGTGGTAAGAACTGATTATCCTGCTTCCGCAGCTTCTCCACATATTCCCAGGAAACCGGATTGTGACAATGCGCATTCTTCTCAATTCCTTTATCCCTCTCTTCACCGCCTCTTCACGTGCTCAGGTAGCTGATATCCCTGTAGACCATCCCTCCTGCTCAAAGCAACACGCTGTTTTGCAGTATCGACAGGTTCCCGAGACGGACAAGGTGACGGGCCAGGTGCGGCGGGTGATCAAGTGGGTATTTTATTTGTTACGTTCCTCCCTGTCCCTCCCTTCCCGTTTCTCTTTTAAACCCTCACCAATCCCCAAATGCTCTCTTCTAGGCCTTTCATCATTGATCTCGAGGCCACGAATGGCACATTGCTGAACGATCAGCGTATCCCTGCTTCACGGTACGTCGAGCTCAGACCCAAAGACGTGTTGAAGTTTGGACACTCGACGCGCGAGTACGTGCTGCTACATGACGACGCCGCGAAGGACTGAGGGATGAGTGTGTTGTGCCGTGTGAACCTAAGTGAGTGAAGGGATGGGTTAAT
Organism: Endogone sp. FLAS-F59071; assembly: GCA_003990785.1. Classification (NCBI taxonomy): domain Eukaryota; kingdom Fungi; phylum Mucoromycota; class Endogonomycetes; order Endogonales; family Endogonaceae; genus Endogone; species Endogone sp. FLAS-F59071. Next base: position 4,028 of record RBNK01000477.1, on the reverse strand, counting down.
GAGACCGGCAGAGGGATTAACGGCTTTGACAATGAAGTCGCGATGTCTTATGTTGTAGTCTACGATTCTTATATGTTAGAGTTCACGATCTTTGTGCTGTCCGCTGGAATCGTGCCGATTTCTTGTGTGCTGTGCTCGAAGCTGCGCGAGTTCCTGCGTGACATACACCAAATAATAGGTTGTATGTTAAAGACGATTGCTTGTATGTACAGGATTTTTTTTTTTTTTTTTTTTTTTTTTCTTAACAAGGCATAACTCGAACATTTGGTACTGTCAAATTCCACTGTCAAGACAAATTACAACTTCGTGTGGGCAATGTTGCTGACGAAGTCACCTGAATTGCTTAAACAAACGAATGCCCATTTCTTGTGCCCACAAAAAGAAAACCCCGTATATTCGACGTTTAGATCAATTCACTAGTATTATTTGTGCGGTGAGCAATCAGCAAGTATTGGCAATATACGTTTTTACATCCATTCTTCCACTTTTGCGTAAACAATCTTTTTATTATTATTATTATTTTAATGGAAAACCTCATTGCAGTGGAAATCGCTTGTTGAGAAGGAGGAGTTAGTTATTACTTCAGAAGGAAATAAACGGTTACCGGGTATCGATCCGAGTCTGTTCTTTTTTATTAGAGTGATTGATGTGGTAGGCTAGCTGTGTCCAGGTTAGTTAGTCTCACGGGCTTTGTGGGGTGGGACTGTCCGTAAGAGCTATAATGGCCAATGTTGTCTATCAATGTCCCATCCCTTAATATTCCTGGGATTCTATGCATCCCTAAAAAAAAAAACTCCGACGGAATGTTTAGTGTCTCACGTGGTCCCCCTGGCTTAGAAAGCTGCTTACTACGCATGTTTACTATCATCACATGATCCAGCGCGTGCGACGCGCTTGGGCGAGAAGCAAGGAAAAAAAGAATTAAAAATTACGGAAAGCGTACATGTTCATCGGATCTGGATAAGCAACGTCACGCAATGGAGGATTTTCGACCTCCACGTCATTTGAGGTAACGTTTACGATATGGCCTGATCAAAGATTTTTTTTTTTTTTTTTTTTTTTTTTTTTTTTTTGCTTTCATTAACCTTCTTTTTAAGCGCTAGTCTAAAAATTGAAAGGCTCAGCGGAATGACATTGCGAAATTCGAGCCCCGTCCATGTTCCAAGCCACCTCGAATCTCTCCACTGCACCACTGCATCGCGACCGTGTGGCCGCGTGGTCGCGTGCATATATGTAAAGCCCCAGTGAGCTCACAAGGGGGTATGTAATGCTGCCGCCGCCGATGGGGCGATGGGGGGCGTGACGCGCCACCAGATCAGGATAGACTAAAACATGGGGCACAGGCTCAGACCTTCTCGACTTTCTTTTCAATACCTTTTTCCCTCTTTCCTTTTAACGACAGGTGTAACAGGGCTGAGCTATTGTTTTTTCTTGGGAATATAATGTCGGGATAGTGTGTGTGTGTGGGGGGGGGGACATGGGTGAGGGCACAACAAACAACAGGCAAAGAAATCAAAGGGGAGAAAAGGAAAAGCGAGTGGGCGGAGCTCCAAGCTCGGAGGATCAAAAGGTGGAGAATAAGGATATGCAGTCACACAGGCCACGGGATGGGTCAGAGGGGGAAATAGATTGGAGTAACGGACACAAAGGGAAAAAAAGAATAGCTTGGGGGGGGGGCAGAAGGAATCGCGCGCGTGGATTTTCGAGGGTGGCAAAAGGAAATAAAAACCCTATTCTGTGCTGTGTGTGTGTGTGTGCCCCACTGTTGTGTGACTGTAAGTATATAGATAAATAGCTAGCTGCTAGCCTGTCAGCTGGCTTTTTTTTTTTTTTTTCCTCCGCCGACATCATAAATACTCTATCGCTGGTCATGTCCTCTGCACCAGACCCCTCCTCTTCCCTTTCGCCCGCAGCCGCAACCAGCAATACCATGGTGGGCCTGCTCAACCGCACATTTGCTGCTCCCATCAAGACTTTCTCTAACCCCAACAAGGGTTCACCCATAAAGGCTCCACGCTCGAAATCCTTTGGCGGCTCCACATACGAGCGCTCCAAGTCTTACGAACGGCATGTCACTGGAGAGGGCGATAAGGCCGTCCAGCAATTCATGCGCGTCTCTGCAACTACCCGCGCGATCATGACTGGCAACTACCTGCAGATTGACGAAAAGGATGTGGAAGAGGTGCTCAAGTCCTGGCAATCCAAGGGTGGCACGCATACCATCTCGGAGCTCAACTATGAGAATATGGGCTTCGGCAACGAGGATGCGCGCTTGCTCGCCAAGTTGATCAAGCCCAGCCAGGTCAGCAACATTTGCGTGCTACGCCTTACCAAGAACAACCTCCAAGGCGACTCGCTCAAGATCATCCTCAAGGCCATGCGCTCCAGCGCGACCATTACCCACCTCGACCTGAGCGTCAATAATATCGGCGACAAGGACGCCAAGCACGTGGCCAAGATGCTCGCTCAAAACAATGTGCTACAGTATCTCGATTTGTCCAACAATCTTATTACCGGTGCTGGAGGCAAGGACATTGCCAAGGCCCTCGAGGGCAATACGGCGTTGCGTCGCCTCTTTATCCAGCGCAACAATCTCATGGCCAAGGGTGGCGCCGCTTTCGCCAAAATGCTCGAGCACAACAAGACGATTCAGCATGTCGATCTTGGCTTCAACCGCCTCCTCTTGGAAGGCATCACCGTGCTCGCCAAGGCTCTCAAGCGCAACCGTGGGCTCGAGTCTCTGGGCGTGGACCTGAACGAGATTGGCGTTGAGGGCGCGCTCATGTTCTCCGACGCTCTACGCGTCAACATGGCACTGACCCACGTGTACATGCCGCGCAACAACATTGGTGACCAGGGTGTCGTGTGGCTCAGCGCCGCCTTAAAGGACAATTCTACTGTGCGCTTTCTTGACCTCGAGGGCAACTCGATCGGCTCCCGCGGTAACACTGAGGGTACCGAGGCTCTGGCCGCAATGCTCCGCGTCAACACTACTTTGCGCGTCCTTGGCCTGACCGCCAACCCCATCGGCGACGAGGGCTCGCTCGCCATCGCCGACGCCCTGCGCGTCAACACTACGCTCGAGAAGTTGATCCTCACCAACTGCAACATCACCTTGCGCGGTATCGAGTCCTTCAGCACCTGTCTCAAGTCCAACAAGTCGCTGCAGTACCTCTCCCTCGCCGAGAACATGCATCTCGGCACGGAGGGTCACCGGCTCCTGGCGGACGCCCTGCGCGAGAACCACGCTCTCAAGGGCTTGCTGCTGGACTACAATGTTGACGACTGGCAGCGGCTATACAACTCGATCGAGAACTCCCTCGCGCGTAACCACATTCGCCAGCGCGTCAAGTACGCCACGGCATGCCGCATCCTCTTTGTCGCGCGCGTCTTGCTCAACGGTCGCCCTCTGTCGTACGGCCGGCCGAGCTGGGAGTCCACGCGGACAGAACGCGCCCGTGCCTCCGTCCGTCTGCGCAGAAGCAGGAACTTGGCCGACTTGCCGTTCGAGGTGCATGAGGCCATCTTTCGCGCCATGGATGTGGAGCATCTACTGACGCTCGCAGAAGTGAGGCACATTGCGCACTTTGCGACCAAAAAGGACACACTCAGGGCGGGCGTCTCGAGGGGCGCGTTCCTCGAGATTACGTTGGGGAGCTACTTTGCGACACATGATGCCACGGCAGATGGCGCGGATGGGCTGAGGAAAAGGCTGGGAGACGCAAGGAGATCAGGGTACTGAATTGGGAGGAAAGGAATGGGCCATGGAAGTGCGTACATACATTTCTATGTCGACTGAAGGGAAAAAAAAAAAAAAAAAAAAAAAAAAAAAAAAAAAAAAAAAAAAAAAAAAAAAAAAAAAAAAAAAAACACTTTTCTTTTGCCTTTTTCTCTTTGTTCATCTTTTTATGTCTTCATCTCTGCCATTCTACTCTCCTCCAGAGTTGACCTCTCCGCAAATATGTTTCCAACAACCCTCTCATTTGTACATATATCCGCATGGTTTATTGTTTCAATTTATCTCTTTT